>CM060971.1:111240217-111380217 GCA_030765045.1 Tenodera sinensis
TGGTTTGACATATGACATTGAAATTTTGTGTATACTATTTACTTTATGTTCTAAGTGTGTGGGAAAAAATTCAAAGCAATCACAAGAAATCTGGATTTTTTAATTTTCACAGATACATATCTTAACATACATCTTTACAGTGATATATACTTGCATGTTCTATCCTTTGCATGTAGATTGACTATTTTACTTTGTCTTCCAATATGAATATAAATTATACCTGCTCTACATTCCAAATGCAATCCAACCATTTTCTTATGCATAATGCTAAAGCGCTCTCCACGGGTCGCAATAAGCGGCAATATCGCCTCTGACTGCAAACTATCAATCCCTTTCTTGTTTGGTGCCAATAATAAAACATTTAATTTTAAAATACGTGCAAATAGTATTCCTATTCGGTGCCTTACATGGCTCTCATCCACTGTCAACACAGTCTTTAGCAATGATTAGAAAAGAAAATGTTTCTGCTCTATATTATTCCATTTCTGAGTATCTGAAACTCATTTAACGTATTTCATAGGCTATTATAAGAGTGTTGCACAACACAATACTGTTATTAACTTTTCTTATACAAGGTGAAAGGTTATTTCGGGGGCAGAATCCTTGCAAGATTTCACCAAAAATACATGTTTTGATGCTCCCTAAATACAATACAGCATTTTTATAAAACTTGTGCAAGCACAAAGTTGAATCAGACTTGAACAATTCAATCTCACAGATGATTGGCACTTGTGTTTTGTGTCCACATTACAGTTTTGAAGTGTAATTCACCTGTTCAAGCTTTATGACCATTAACTGAGGTGATAATCATGCAATTTAATTCCAGAAAAGCCACATAACCCAATGATTAATGCTGGAGCAATCCTTGTATGTGCGCTGCTCAAGACACTAGTTAAGCCTGAAATGACTCTGGCTGAGAAGTTTGACTTCACTATGAACTATTTCAAGGTTGGTATCATGCAGTTGGTCCATGGATATACTTTGTAGCAATTTTTGTATGGAATTGTCCCTCTTTTTACTTTCTCTACTTCATATAGTAAAGTAGAGGAACTATTGTATTGTATCGAGATTTCACCGGAAATATATATTTTGAGGCTTCCTGAATCCAAAAAAAGCATTTTTTAGAAAAAGGTCTATGTGTGGTATGTCTGTCAGCATCTGTGGACAGCATAACTCAAAAATGAAAGGTAGTTCAAAAACCAAAGTTGGTATTTAAGTTTAATGTCTTTCAAGGATGCGACACGATTTTAAAGAAAACACCTCCACCCTAAACTACCCTTTACATGGAAAATTTTTCAAATATTTTGATTGGAAATGGCTCTAACGATTTTGATTAAAATGCCATATGTTGGAGATATTTTTATGGCAAATGAAACATATATCTTGAATTTTCTGACTATAGCCCATGTAGTCCTATTTACTCTGGATGACCTTTGCATAACTGGTAAACTGCAAGAGATAGACCAAATCTTACTATACAAAAAACGTAGATCTTGCTAAAATACACAATTTATACCTAAGTAATTTTTTTTTGTAGAATGAACAATTTCAGAGATATTCTTTGTTATTTGTGTGAGTTTTGGAGAACTTATACTTCTGTCAAATGGAGCATCGCTATTCATATTTTTATATATTAGCTGTGCAAAGAGAACAGAATTTGAAAGCTTTAAAAGATTTGACTGTCACTCAAACCCTGTTGTATTCCCATATTCTCCTAGTACCTACAAGAATATAAGATAATTTCTGCCAATGTTTACCTCAACAGGAAGAAGATATAGGAATAAGAGTTTGTGAGAATGGTTAGTACAAGAGTAGAGAAAGTCATGTGAGTGCAACACATCAGATTTTTCTTTAATATAGCCCCACATTGAAGCTCCAAATGTAGTAGTTTTAGGAAACACATTGCTACTTATGCATTAGAGTGACGAGTTGTTCATTTTATGGTCGTTTGTGGTGGATAAAAGATAAAGTTTAACAAAAAGGCATAAGCAAGGATTTTATTCAAATAAAGTCCAGATTTCTCCAAATTTACATAAAATCAAATTCTGTAACAAATTAATGCACTATTTAACAGCTTCTGAGACTACTGTCTGAAACCATTTCCTCATAGCAGTTCCTTTTTTTTTTTTTTTTTTTTTTTCTCTTTCTTTCTTTCCCCAATTGCTTCTAGTATATAGCCTAAACATGCATCATTTTCAGGACGAACTATAATTTCACTTGATGGAGAGGATCCTCTCCAAAAATAGTCCTGTATTTAATATTATTACAAGTAAGTTAAAGTAAAATGTGGTTCTAAATACCAATATATTTTTCAGTTTATAATTTCACTTTTTCTAATGTGCATTTCTTTCCATGAAAATCAATCACATGTTTCTACTGCTTCATCACTAGCAGATAATTCACTCTTTCTACTTGCTATTCTAGAATTATTTATGCATTTTCCTTTTTACTGCAATGCTCATCTACCACTGATTGCACACAGTTTCACATCTTTCATAGTGACACTAAGATCACAACTGCACCAAAAAGGATTGACTATTCACGTTGGTTACAAAGCCTAGCAACAATTGTTTCTCTTTAATTTTTCTCATTATTTATACACATGATCAAGGTCATCCATGTCTCTATATCATACCAAATAGTTTTGGATGTAATATTGAAATTAGCAAAACAAAATGTAACATGTATAACATAATATCGCTGAACATAAGTTATTCACAATGATTACCACCAAGGATCTGTCCTGTGTACAAAAATGGTTAATTAATCAGGGAAAAAGGTAAAAAAGAAATCTAATGCCAAAGAAGTTCATAGATCTTAGTCAATTTGTATATATGAATTTCGTTTAACGTTTGTTGTTATTGTTGTAGCGCTTAGCTGGTGACGAGAATCTTGGCTTCAACAATTCCGTATTCCTGTCAGAGCGTGAATCAGCAGACAGAAATTATGCCCTTGGGTTTTATATGAGGGAACACAAGTGTTATCCTGAGAAGACTAATCTGCGAGAATGCATGGATTTCTATTTCCAAGTTAGTAATGTCTGCTTGTTATAGAAGAATTAGCTTTCTGTTTTAATGAAGAGCAATGTTCTTGTCAGTAGGTACTTCAAGATATTTAATTACATGGCTTTTGATTAATAATTAGAATATCATTTTTTATGTGAATAGGTTGTGAAGTTACTGTTACTTTCACAGTAATTTAAGGCAGTGGCGGCTTGTGGCTCATAAATTTGGGAGGGCGGCATAATTCATTTTTAAAATTAGCAGATGGACAAGACAGTTAATTCTGAAATTCACCCGAAGATATCTGAAAAGAAAATTAATCACATAAATTGAAAAATTGATATGCATGACCTTCCATCTCGTAATCAATCAGATTTTGAATTTGTTTTCAATATTCAGCATTGGTCTTGGCGATCCGAGCTTCTTAAGTTCCAATCGAGATGAAAAACTCATTACACTCGCACTAAGTATGCTAGTTATACTGTTGATGGTTCACTAATTTATTTCACAGTCCCCGTGAAGATTCACATCATGACACCACTCGAAAGTGTTGCTAAAACTGGGTTTGTTTAGCCGTGGTTTAACCGTTACAACTACTTTCAGACAGTGTTGCCAACCCATGGGATTTGTCCCATATTGTGGAACATTTTGACAAATATGTTTCAGGAAGGGACAAAGGGACTTTTCTGAAAGAAAAAAACAACTGAGATGAATATGGGACGTTTAATAATTGCTACCTATAACATAGTGTAGTAATGGTTATGGTACACACAACAGCAAAGGTAAACATTTCACGGAAGTTAAATACACAACACACGCAAGCTGTCATTTGTGCAACCAACAATCAGCACTCTCACTAAGGGCATAGTAGGTCTGCTTATACAGCAGTAATAGCCATGCACTATTACCTGTAGCTGAGATTCGAATGTGTTTGGGAAGTAATGTTTCCATAAAATGAAAGCTGTATCTACTGATAGGATGAGCAAGCACTTCAATAACATAAGTCCTCATTTTACATTATTTGTACCTAACCTAGTATTGTAAAGGTGGTAGTAAATATTGTAGTTGTACACCCTAAACACCACTACTAATTTATCGCCCTGCATTTGGGGTGTTTCTCTTCTTTTTTAAGCTAGCAATCACATATTTTTCTTAACGTGGGACATTTTATACAGAAAAGGGACGTTCTGAGTACTCGTTTGGGTCTTTTGAGCTTCAGAGGTTGGCACCATTACTTTCAGAGTGAATTATATTATGACGTAATACTTATTCAATGTGTCATGCTAGCAAATTACCATCATAAATGTTCCATTAATATACATTCTTGGTATCATTTTATCGCAAATGTGCAACACTGTACCTTAAATGGTACAGATAGAGTTAATTTAGTTCAGAACAAAATTTCATTTACAATCAATTTAAATTACAAAATTCAATTTAAGAGGAAGGAATATGTATATATGTATACGAATGGCAACACTGTTAGCAGTCAGACAGTTCCGAGAAAAATTATCACAGGCATTTTCCCCCTCCACCCGGGCACCGCCCGGGTTGTCATTCCCCTCCATATCCCTTTGCCTATAGTCAAGCCATCCCCACACCTCCTCTCACCGCTGGCAGTATCTACAAGATGTGAACATATTTGGAGGGATGAGCTACAGTCCGAAACTGTATCCGTAATGAAAACATCTGTGTTCTTCTGCATCTGCTGAATTGGTCCGGACCAATCAGCGGAGGCCACTCGAGGGATAAATACAGACAGTCCACACCTCAGATGCCACGTTGACTTCTACAAGGAGACTACGATCGCACCACTGAAGATGTCTGTCACAGTTGTGGATGAAACGTCTGGGTATTTAAACTCCAGCAGACCACGGCATAACAGCCCGGAAATAACTCCTATATATAACATTACCTTGATCTTTGAATGACTCATGCATGCGGTTTTTTGATGAGGTGAACCTTTGCCTTCCCACTGCAACAATTGCACCTTTGAAAGGTAGAACTGGAACTTAGAAATTCAATGCCACAGCTGGGATTTGAACCACAGACTCTCTGCTTGCCAGACGAGTGTTCTAACCATTAAGCTACTGTGACAACCTGCCAGAATGATATTGAATACTCCAACCAATTCGTATTTCTCCCGGTAAACCACAAAGGCAGCCTCACATCAGAGACAATTATCCTAAAGGTGACTTACTATTGTAAGTACTTTATGTCCTGGGATTAAATAACCTTCAGATGGTAATTATTATTTATTTACGCCAACAAACTTACTGTTGGTGTTTTTAAACACGCAAGCCATGTGTGGCCACTTGTCTCTGATGTGAGATTGTCTTTGCGGTTTACCAGGAGAAATACGAACTGGTTGGAGAACTCAATGTCATTCTGGCAGGTTGTCACAGTACCTTAATGGAGAGCACCCACCTAGTAAGCGGAGGGTCTGTGGTTCAAATCCCAGCTGTGGCATTGAATTTTTCAGTTCCAGTTCTACCTCTCAAGCATTGCCCACACACGGCTTGTGTGTTTAAAAACACTAACAGTAAGTTTGTTGGCATAAATAAATAATAATTGCACCTTTATTTCAGCATCATAGCCATAAACCCACATCTCATTGGCTTTTATAGTGTTCTTAAGAAAGATTTCTTTGTCATTAGCAGTAACAAGCAATTCCTCACATATTTCAACACCAGTCTGTTTCTGATCTTCAGTCAACAAACACTGCACAAATTTTACACTGATATGATGCATTTCAAGTTTGTCACTCAAAATTCGATGGCATGATGCCCACCTCATCAGTGACTTGCCAAACAGTTACACAATGATTTCCATGAAACACAACACAAACTCTCCACAAGGCCATCATTTGTTGATGTGGAAGGTTGTCAAGACTTGGAATCGTCTGTTGAAAACATTTAAACTACTCACAGCACTGCATGCAACTCATGGTTCTCCCCGCATGCGTGACTAAGCTTTTGCAATGCCTCAATAAAAGTTTTGCCAAGTTTGCAGTAACATTTCACACACAGACACATGTTGTTCTTCAAACTCTTTCATTGTTACTTTGGCACTAATATGATGAGCAGACTGTACACATGCTTACTTCACTGGCTGTAGCTCACTTACTAATTGTCAAAGCAAAATGCAGCAAACAGCAGATTGTTGTCTAAACCTGCTACTCCGTGCACTCAGTAGCCGCAACAGGCTGCCTCTGCTGGTTGGTGTGCTATTTCAAAAGTTTCGTTTCTTTTTGGACACATCTCATATATTAATACATATTATAGCAACCAGTCAGTATACATTTGACTATCACCATTTCCTTTGCAACTATACAAAATGTTTATGCAAATTTTTATTGCCATTAACTTCATGTAAATAGAAGAAACAGTTTTCTAGGTTCATAAAAATGAAATGCATGTCTGTAGAAAAATCATGTGAATGTCACATCAGAATATTTTGCTCCTGTAAAATGTTGCGGAAGGCTGTAGTTTGAAGGAACATATGATGTTTGCAGTGCTGCAGTATGGAAGCGAACTGTGATAGTATGGCTGTGATGGCAGCCACACTGGCCAATGGTGGTATCTGTCCAATCACTGAGGAGAAGGTGCTTATGCCCGAGTCTATTAGAGATGTTCTTTCGCTGATGCACAGCTGCGGAATGTACGACTACTCAGGGCAATTTGCTTTTAAGGTAATGTTGTAGTGCTTATCATAAAAACTAGTTCAAAAAGCACAAAAAGTATAGACTTTTTAAAATAGACAATTTATTGTAGCATAAGCCATTTCCAGCATATGAGGCTCATAGAATAGCAGGGGTATGTGTGCCAAAGTATATATGGTTGTTGAAAGTATTTATTTATTTAATCCTTTAAATCAATTCTGTACATAGTACTTTGATATAGGATATATCAATAATTAAATTTATATACTTACATTACAATAAAGTTAGATATACATTTCTAGTCTGTGTACAACTAATTATATACCATAGATTAAAATATGTCTATACTTAAAGTGAAGGACATAATACAAAATGACTATAATCGCTCCATCCTTAGATCCACACTTGATGTAAACACAAACCATCAACAAGTAACTTGTATGCCGAAACCAAAGTACACCATAAAAATAGTACCTTAAATATTGGCGATTACCTGAGATTTCAAGACAAATGATAACCCTGTTAAAGACTACTTAAATGTAACACAATAGCAGTGCTATTCCTATAACTCCTGAGCAAATATCATTCTGTTGCATCATAAACACGAGGCAGAAGTTCACATGGCGTTTGTTTGTGTTAGTCGCAGCTGATTCGAACACTAGGTTATCGCGGAGGGATACAAGGTGTGGATCTAAGGCTGGATGGAGTATATATAATGTAATGACTTAGATTTATTAAGTTGCAGATATTCCTTTACTTTAGAAGCAGTGTTACTGCAAGAAAGCCTTTGTTCTAGCCTTAAACACATTATAGTTATTTATGTTTTTGATGTCATTAGGAAGACAATTATAAATCATTGTGCAAGAGTACAGTATTCCATTCTTACGCATTGTGTTCTGATTGAGGTTAAGTGTATTTGTCTAAGTGTATTAGTGTGTTAAGTGTATTTGGTCTAGTGTAATGGTTAGGGCTCGGAAGTTCATGCCCTATAAAACAGTGAAATATGCATGCAAATATGCTCTTAAAAACTTGAAAATATGCCAAGAAATATACACTATTGAATTAAAACAATTAATGTCCCTTTGCAGTAGACAAGACGAGTGATGCAAACGTTCCTCTCCGTCGAAGACGTCTACTTTAAGACCTATAAGGTCTCGTATTTGATGTCCGGACTAGCTCTAGCAAGAGGTCCTAATCTGCAGGGTGTGCGTGGGTTATGGTAGGAATGGAACCAAACGAAGAATTAACCAACATATCACTTTATTTGTAAATTTCCAGATTTGTAGAGAACTGCCGATGATATTTAAATAGAATGTAACTTCTTAACTTCAACTACAACGTTATAACACTAACTTTGTCACCCTTTAGCAACCGCCGAATTATGTATATGTGCTAGCTTACGTACAACTCCCAAGTTGCACGTGCGTTATCTCGACTCGATTCAAGACGAGTGTGTCTTGCGTTGCATTTGTTTTTGCGCGAGCAACACGAAGGAAGCGATTTCCATTGGCTAACTTTAGAGCACGTCATGGTAAGATAGGAATCAGCCCGCGGAATCACTATGGGTTAGTACAAACAACAATTGTAACCTTATCACTCATTTAAATCTGCCTAGGCTTCCATTCTTGAGACTTTAACATATTCAGCTTTATTACGTTTTCCCCTTAACTGTTGACTAGAATCTCCTTTTGTTTCTTTCCATTATCAAGTATATTGACATTATAATTTCGATTTCACGAGTTAGTATAAGTAATAAATAAAGTTACCTTATTCTTTAGAGGTTGAAGCAGAAGTAGTCCCCGCTGCTAGTATTAACTGCTAAATTGCAGTTCACAACCAACACTTTGCTCAAATTTTCAACTGTAAAACATCGTCTATTGTCTCGCAAAACACTTTTGTAACGTGAAAAACTTCTCTCCACGTCACAAGATGTTATCGGGGCATATTTAAATGATGTTAACTGCTTCACAGAGAGAGTCAAGTCTCTTGGTGTAATAGATGGTTTTCTTTCGAGGATGTCTCGAATACCACACATCTGTTTATAAACCAGAATTTTTTGAAATTACATAATTCACTTTCTCTTTCACTTTTTGTCCTATGCTACCAGGAACCGAACTTAGATCACATATTGTTTTTTCAAAGACAGTATGTGATTCATTCAAAGGAGATCCTACAGCTTCCAATGCCGTTATGGCTGTTGGTAAGAAAGAAAAATGGGCAGATATGAAACCAAGATCCTCTTTTAGCCCAATGCCTGACAGAATATTTTGCTCAGTTTCTATTGATGAAGCATCGTTCGAGTCCAATGAATTAACAACCTCTCCGACTATTTCTATGTGCTCAGCATAATATAAAACTGCATCGACCCATGTTCCCCATCGATTAACACTGGTGCAGGAAGAAGTCACATATTAGGTGCTGTTGATCTAAACAACTTAGCTCTTTTAGGAGATTTAACAAAAATTATCTTCGTACTGGGCACAAATCTATCTACCAATGAGAAACAACCATTGTATCAGAAATGCTACCAATATGAAAAGTATTATACAATGAAAGCATAAAAATCATTAAAATATGCAATATAGGGGCAATAATATTGAAATCTTCGTGAGTTGCATCATCATGTGCAGTACTGCCAATATGAAAAATATTATCCAGATAGAAAAAAGTAATAAAAAACCATAAAAATCACCAATATAGGGGCTATAGTATTGAAATAATATGCATTTATCAAAAATCAAGAAAATATGCAGTTATATGCACCATAAAATCATGTCCAAATAACTGAAAATTCCGTAATTCGTGCACATAATGTAAAAGCATACATTTTTAACCCCTATGAAAAAACATGCAAATGCATGAACTTCCTAGCCCTAGTAATGGTTATGGACATTTTCATTGTTTTGAAAATTAAATCTATTCTTTTTACTTTCTCTACTGGTAAGTAGGGGAGGTATTGTATTCCACCCAAAAATTCAAAGTCGAGATTTCACTGGAAATATATGTTTTGAGGATACCCTGAATCCAAAAAAAGCATTTTTAGAAAAAGGTCCGTGTGTGTGTCTGTCTGTGGACAGCATAACTCAAAAACGAAAAGTTGGTTAAAAGCCAAACTTGGTATTTAAGTTTAATGTCTTTTAGGGATGCGACATGAAGATTTTGAAGAAAATAGCCCCACCCTACACTACGCTTTACATGGAAGATTCTTCGAAAATTTTGATTTTCTTGAAAATGGCTCTAACGATTTTGATTAAAATGTCATATGTTTGAGATATTTTTATGACAAATGAAATGTATATTTTGAATTTTCTGGCTACAGCCCCTGTAGTCATATTTACTCTGGACAACTTTTGCATAACTGGTAAACCGTTAGAGATAGACCAAATTGTACTATACAAAAAATGTAGATCTTGCTAAAATACACAATTTATGTCTCAATAAATTTTCTTGTATTTAAACAGAATTGGGATATATTGTCCACCACTCTGTCCTCTATGTGATCTGCAAGAGGAAATGGATCGAGACCACCTTCAAATATGCCCGGCCACTTCTAATGCCCCATCCATCAGTGAAAAATATTGGAGAGCAAGATGTCGAAGCGTCGACATCGAAATTTCGATGTCAAATTTTCGATATCGAAACTTCCTTGTCAAAAGTTCGATATCGAAATTTCGTAGTCAAAGCATCCATATCGAAATTTCGATGTCAAATCTTCCATATCGGAATTTCTGTGTCAAAACCTCGATATGGAAATTTAGATGTCAAAGTCTCGATATCGAAATATCGATGTCAAAGCATCGATATCGAAATTTCTTTGTCCATGTTTCGATATCGATAATTTGATGTCTAAGCATCGATAATGATATTGCGATGTCAAAGCTTGGATACCGAAATTTCTATGTCAAAGATTCGATATCCAAATTTAGATGTCACAGCTTTCATATCGAAAGTTAGATGTGAAATGTACGGTATAGAAAATACGAAATCAAATATTCTATATCGAAATTTCGATTAGAAAGCTTAGAAATCGAAATATCGATGTCAAAATTGCCCTATTGAAATTTCGATGTCAAAGCTTCGATATCGAAATTTCTATGTCAAATTTTCCACATCGAAATTCCGATGTCAAATTTTTGTTATCGAAATATCTAGGTCAAATATTCTATATCGAAATTTCTATGTCAAAGCTACGATATCGAAATTTCGATGTCGCAGAATCGATACCTGATTTCAAATGTCGAAGCTTGGATATACAAATTTAGATGTGAACGTTCATTATCGAAATTTCGATGTCAAATTTAAGACATCGAAATTTCTGTCAAAAATCGACATGAAATTTCAATGCCAACGAATCGGTATCGAAATTTCTGTTAAGGCTACGCTATAGACATTTCGATGTCAAATTTTCTATTTCGAAACTTCGATGTCAAAGCTTCCAAATCGAATTTCGATTGCAAAGATTCGATATAGAAATTTCGATGTTAAAGTTCGATCTCGTAATTTCCTTGTCAAAGCTTCGATATCGAAATTTCGATGTCTTAGCTTCGGTATGGAAATTTTGATGTAAAAGTTTCGATATCTAAATTTCTGTCAAAGCTTCGATATTGCGAAGTCAAAGTTATTATATCGAAATTTCGATGTCAAAAGTACGTAATAGAAATTTCAATGTAAAGATTCGATATCGAAATTTCGAATTCATGAGGGTGATATCGAAATTTCGATGTCAGATATTCCATATCTAGTTTTTGATGTCAAAGCTTCAATATCGGAATTTTTGCGTTAAAACCTCGATATCGAAATTTTGATGTCAATCTTCCATATCGAAATTTGGATGGCAATGCTTTAATGAAATTTCGATGTCAAAACATGGATATCGAAACTTCTGTCAAAAATTCGATATCGATATCTTGACGTCAAAGCCTCGATACCGAAATATCGATGTCAAATTTTCGATATCGAAATTTCGATGTCTTAGCTTGGGTATGCAAATTTTGATGTGAAAATTTCGATATCGAAATTTCTGACAAAGCTTCGATATCTCGAAATCAAAGCTTAATTATCGAAATTTCGATGTCAAATTTTTGAAATCGAAATTTTGGTGTCAAAAGTTCGACGTCGAAATTTCGATGTTCGCCTCGATATCGAAATTTCGATGTCAACACTTTCATAAAGAAATTTCGATGTTAAAGCTTCGATATCGAAATTTCTATTCAAAAATTCGATATCAATTACTTGACGTCAAAGCCTCGATAACGAAATGTCGATGTCAAATTTTCGATATCGAAAATTCGATGTCTTAGCTTCGGTATGGAAATTTTGATGTCAAAGCTTCGATATCGAAATTTCTGTCAAAGCTTCCATCTCGCGACTTCAAAGCTAAATTATCGAAATTTCGATGTCAAAAGTTCGATATCGAAATTTCTATGTCAGTTATTTCATATCTAATTTTCGATGTCAACGCTTCGGTTACGAAATTCCGATATCAAAGCTTCCATATCGGAATCTTTGCGTAAAACATCGATATCGAAATTTAGATGTGTCTCGATATCGAAATTTCGATGTCAGTGCTATGATAATGAAATTTCGATGTCAAAGCTAGGATATCGAAATTTCTACGTCAAAAATTCCATACGATATCTTGACGTCCAAGTCTCGATACCGAAACATCGATGTCAAATTTTAGATATCGAAAATTCGATGTGTTAGCTTCGGCATGGAAATTTTGATGTCAAAGCTTCGATATCGAAATTTCTGTCAAAGCTCCGATCTCGCGAGTTCAAAGCTAAGATATCGAAATTTCGATGTCAAAAGTTCGATATCGAAGTTTTGATGTCAAAAGTTCGATATCAAAATTTCTATGTCAGATATTCCATATCTAATTTTCGATGTCCGCTTCGGTTACGAAATTCCGATATCAAAGCTTCCATATCGGAATCTTTGCGTAAAACATCGATATCGAAATTTAGATGTGTCTCGATATCCAAATTTCGATGTCAATGCTTTGATAATGAGTTTCGATGTCAAAGCTAGGATATCGAAATATCTACGTCAAAAATTCCATATCGATATCTTGACGTCCAAGCCTCGATACCGAAACATCGATGTCAAATTTTCGATATTGAAAATTCGATGTCTTAGCTTCGGTACGAAAATTTTGATGTTTAAGTTTCGAAATTTCTATCAAAGCTTCGAAATCGCGAAAGCTAGGCCTAGATATCGAAATTTCGCTGTCAAATTTTCGACATCGAAATTTCGAGGTCAAAAGTTCGATATCGAAATTTAGTTGTCAGAAGATTGATATCGAAATTACGATTACAGAAGTTTGATATCGAAATTTCGATATTAGACTACTATATCGAAATTTCTATGTCGAAAGTTCGATATCGAAATTTCGATGTCAGATATTCCATTCTAATTATCGATGTCAAAGCTTCGATTACGAAATTTCGATATCAATGCTTCCATATCGGAATTTTTGCGTTAAAACATCGATATCGAAATTTAGATGTCAGTCTCGATGTCGAAATTTCGATGTCAATGCTTTGATAATGAAATTTTTATGTCAAAGCTTCGATAACGAAATTTCTGTCAAAAATTCGATATCGATATATTGACGTCAAGGCCTCGATACCGAAATGTCAATGTGAAATTTTCGATATCGAAATTTCCATGTCTTAGCTTCGCTACGGAAATTTTGATGTCAAAACTAAGATGTCGAAATTTCGAACTCTAATTTTCGACATCGAAATTTCGATGTCAAAAGTTCTAAATCGAAATTTCGGTGTCAAACGTTCGATATAGAAATTTCAATGTCAAAGTTCGATATCGAAATTTCGAGGTCAGATATCCCATATCTAATTTTCGATATCAAAGCTTCGATTACGAAACTTCGATATCAAACCTTCCATATCGGAATTCTTGCGTTAAAACCTCCATATCGAAATTTAGGTGTGAGTCTCGATATCGAAATTTCGATGTCAATGCTTTGATAATGAAATTTCGAATTCGAAGCTTGGATATCGAAATTTCTGTCAAAAATTCGATATCGATATCTTGACGTCAAAGTCTCGATACCAAAGTATTGATGTCAGATTTTCGATATCGAAATTTTGATGTATTAGCTTCGGTATGGATATTTTGATGTCAAAGTTTCGATATCGAAATTTCTGCCAAAGATTCGATATCGTGAATTCAAAATTTCGATGTCAAAAGTTCGATACCGATATTACTATGTCAAAACACAGTGATCGAAACTTCGATGTCAAAAGTTCGATATCGAAATTTCCATATTAGGTACTCCATATCCAATTCTCGATGTCAAAGCTTCGATTACGAAATTTCGATTTCAAGCTACCATATCGGAATTTTAGCTTTAAAACCTCGATATCGAAATTTGGATGTCAGTATCGATATTGAAATTTCGATGTCAATATTTTGATAATGAAATTTCGATGTCAAGGTCTCGATACCGAAATATCGATGTGAATTTTCGTTATCGAAATTTCGTTGTCTTAGCTTCGGTATGGAAATTTTGATGTCAAAGTTTCGATATCGAAATTGCATCAAAGCTTCTATATATCGAAGTCAAAGCCTCGATACGGAAGTATCGATGTCAAATTTTCGATATCGAAATTTCGATGTCTTAGCTTCGGTATGGAAATCTTAATGTCAAAGCTTCGATATCGAAATTTCTGTCAACGCTTCGATATCGCGAAGTCAAAGCCTCGATACCGAAATATCGATGTCAAATTTTCGATATGGAAATTTCGATTTCTTAGCTTCGGTATGGAAATTTTAATGTCAATGATTCTATATCGAAATTTCTGTCAAAGCTTCGATATCGCTAAGTCAAAGCCCAGATATCGAAATTACAATGTCAAAAGTTCGACATCGAAATTTCAATGCCAGATATTTCATATCTAATTTTCGATGTCAAAGCTTCGATTACGAAATATCGATATCAAAGCTTCAATATCGGAATTTTTGCGTTAAAACCTCGATATCGAAATTTAGATGTCAGTCTCGATATCGAAATTTCGATGTCAATGCTTTGATATTGAAATTTCGATGTCTAAGCTTCGATATAGAAATTTCTGTCAAAAATTCGATATCGATATCTTGACGTCAAAGACTCGATACCGAAATATCAATGTCATATTTTCGATATCGAAATTTCGATGTCTTAGTTTCGGTATGGAAATTTTGGTGTCAAAGCTTCTATATACCGATGTCAAAGTGTAGATATAGAAATTTCTATGTCAAAAGTTCGATATCGAAATTTCGATGTCAAAAGTTCGATATCGAGATTTCGATGTCAGATGTTCCATTTCTAATTTTCGATGTCAAAGCTTCGATTACGAAATTTCGTTATCAAAGCTTCCATATCGGAATCTGCGTAAAACCTTGATATCGAAATTTAGATGTGTATCGATATCGAAATTTCGATATCAATGCTTTGATATCGGAATATTTTCTTTAAAACCACAATATCGAAATTTAGATGTCAGTCTCGATATCGAAATTTCGATGTCCATATTTTGATAATGAAATTTCGATGTCAAACTTGGATATAGAAATTTCAGTCAAAAATGCGATATCGATATCTTGACTTCAAAGCCTCGATACCGAAATATCGATGTCAAATTTTCGTTATCGAAATTTCGTAGTCTTAGCCTCGGCATGGAAATTTTGATGTCAAAGCTTCGATATCGAAATTTCTTTCAAAGTTTCGATATCGCGAAGTCGAAGCCTCGATACCGAAAAATCGATATCAAATTTTCGGTATCGAAATTTCGATGTCTTAGCTTCGGTATGGAAATCTTGATGTCAAAGCTTCGATATCGAAATTTCTGTCAAAGCTTCGATATCGTGAAGTCAAAGCTAATATATCGAAATTTCGATCTCTAATTTTCGACATTGAAATTTCTATGTCAAAAGTTCTAAATCGAAATGTCGATGTCAAAATTTCGATATAGAATTTTCGATGTCAAAGTTCGATATCGAAATTTCGGGGTCATATATTCCATATGTAATTTTCGATGTCAAAGCTTCGATTTCAAAACTTCGATATCAAAGCTTCCATATCGGAATTTTTGCGTTAAAACCTCCATATCGAGATTTAGATGTCAGTCTCGATATTGAAATTTCGATGTCAATGCTTTGATAATGAAATTTCGAAAACGAAGCTTGGATATCGAAATTTCTGCCAAAATTTCGATATCGATATCTTGACGTCAAAGTCTCGGTACCAATATATCGATGTCAGATTTTCGATATCGAAATTTTTTATTAGCTTCGGTATGGATATTTTGATGTCAAAGTTCGATATCGAAATTTGTGCCTAAGCTTCGATATCGTGAATTCATGATTGGATATCGAAATTTCAATGTCAAATTTTCGACATCGAAATTTCGATGTCAAAAGTTCGATACCGAAATTACTATGTCAAAAAACCGTGATCGAAATTTCGATGTCAAAAGTTCGATATCGAAATTTCTGTCAACGCTTCGATATCGCGAAGTCAAAGCCTCAATACCGAAATATCGATGTCAAATTTACGATATGGAAATTTCGATGTCTTAGCTTCGGTATGGAAATTTTAATGTCAATGCTTCTATATCGAAATTTCTGTCAAAGCTTCGATATCGCTAAGTCAAAGCCCATATATCAAAATTACAATGTCAAAAGTTCGATAGCGAAATTTCGATGTCAGATATTCCATATCTAATATTCGATGTCAAAGCTTCGATTACGAAATTTCGATATCAAAGCTTCAACATCGGAATTTTTGCGCTAAAACCTCGATATCGAAATTTATGTCAGTCTCGATATCGAAATTTCGATGTCAATGCTTTGATAATGAAATTTCGATGTCTAAGCTTCGATATAGAAATTTCTGTCAAAAATTCGATATCGATATCTTGACGTCAAAGCCTCGATACCGAAATATCGATGTCATATTTTCGATAACGAAATTTCGATGTCTTAGTTTCGGTATGGAAATTTTGGTGTCAAAGCTTCGATATCGAAATTTCGATGTCAGATGTTCCATATCTAATGTTCGATGTCAAAGCTTCGATTACGAAATTTCGTTATCAAAGCTTCCATATCAAAAGCTTCCATGTCAAAAGTTCGATATCGAAATTTCTATGTCAAAAGTTCGTTTTCGAAATTTCGACATATGATGTTCCATATCTAATTTTCGATATCAAAGCTTCGATTACGAAATTTCGATGTCAAAGCTTCCATATCGGAATCTTTGCGTAAAACCTCGATATCGAAATTTAGATGTGTATCGATATCGAAATTTCGATGTCAATGCTTTGATATCGGAATATTTTCTTTAAAACCTCAATATCGAAATTTAGATGTCAGTCTCGATATCAAAATTTCGATGTCCATATTTTGATAATGAAATTTCGATGTAAACTTGGATATCGAAATTTCAGTCAAAAATTCGATATCGATATCTTGACCTCAAAGCCTCGATACCGAAATATCGAAGTCAAATTTTCGTTATCGAAATTTCGATGTCTTAGCCTCGGTATGGAAATTTTGATGTCAAAGCTTCGATATCGAAATTTCTTTCAAAGCTTCGATATCGCGAAGTCAAAGCCTCGATACCGAAAAATCGATGTCAAATTTACGGTATCGAAATTTCGATGTCTTAGCTTCGGTATGGAAATCTTGATGTCAAAGCTTCGATATCGCGAAGTCAAAGCTAAGATATCGAAATTTCGATCTCTAATTTTCGACATTGAAATTTCGATTTCAAAAGTTCTAAATCGAAATTTCGATGTCAAAATTTCGATATAGAAATTTCGATGTCAAAAGTTTGATATCGAAATTTCGATGTCAGGTATTCCATATCTAATTATCGATGTCAAAGCTTCGATTACGAAATTTCGATATCAAAGCTTCAATATCGAAATTTTTGCGTTAAAACCTAGATATCGAAATTTCGATGTCAATGCTTTGATAATGAAATTTCGATGTCTAAGCTTCGATATCGATATTTCTGTCAAAAATTCGAAATTGATATCTTGACGTCAAAGCCTCGATACCGAAATATCGATGTCATATTTTCGATATCGAAATTTCGATTTCTTAGTTTCGGTATGGAAATTTTGATGTCAAAGCTTCGATATCAAAATTTGTCATAGCTTCCATATCGCGAAGTCAAAGCTTAGATATCTAAATTTCGATGTCAAAAGTTCGATATCGAAATTTCGATGTCATAAGTTCGATATCGAAATTTCTGTCAATTGTTCCATATCTAATTTTCGATGTCATAGCTTCGATTACGAAATTTCGATATCAAAGCTTCCATATCGGAATTTTTGCGTTAAAACCTCGATATCGAAATTTGTATTTCTGTCTGATATCAAAATTTCGATGTCAGTGCTTTGATAATGAAATTTCGATTTCAAAGCTTCGATATGGAAATTTCTGTCATGAATTGGATATCGATGTCTTGACGTCAAAGCCTCGATACCGAAATTTCGATGTCAAATTTTCGATATCGTAATTTCATGTTAATAGTTCGATATCGTGATTTCGTTGTCAAAGCCTCAATATCTAAATTTAGATGTGAAGGCGTCGATATCGAAATTTCGATTACAAAGCTAAGTAATCGAAATTTCGATGTCAAAACTTAGATATTGATGCTGTGATGTCAAAGCTAAGATATTATTTTGCGATGTCAAAGCTTCTATTTCGAAATTTCGATGTCCAAAGTTCGATATCGAAATTTCGTTTCCGAAGCTTGTGGATCGAAATTTCGATGTCAAATGTTCGATATCGAAATTTCAATGTCAAAGCTTCGATATCAATATTTCCATGTTAAAGCTTCGATATAGAAATTTCGATGTCATACTCTCGACATTGAAATTTCGATGTCAGTCTCGATATCGAATTTTCGATTACAACTTCTAGATATCGTAATTTTGAGGTCAAACTTTCGATATCGAATTTTCGATGTAAGTTTGCGAGATCGAAATTTTTGTAGAGTTTTTTCTATATTCTGATATTTTTCTACTGAGATGACCTCGAAATTTATATCCTGATGTCACGGTGGAAATTTTCAAGTTAAACAAATACGACTCAATTGAAGCTTTCCTTTTAGGGGTAATTAGACAAACAACGGGAACGCCGGGTATTTCAAGTAGTATAAAATAGTTTTTGCCAGAGTAAATGCATAAGACAGGATCATTGCACTGCTCGAAAATGCAAATTTTCGGTTTTTAATAACTACATTCATTTCAGGTGATACGTATGCTAAGCCACGAACTAACAGAACTCCTTGGCAAACAACCTCTATATCAACACTAACCTTTTAATTTTATGGTCTAAGCGATATAGTTTAACCTACAGGACGGACCTAAATGAGAAAGCAAAGCAAATTGCTAAGAAAACTCGCTTACAACTTACCCATAAATTCTTTGTTCGGTATATATGAGGTTTGTGAGTGGCTGAAGCAAGCAACTGTGATCAACCTTTTTTACATTTTAAAGGAAAAAAGAGAGTGTAAATTGATATGCAATGCAGGGAATTGAGGATGTTGAGGTTATAAATTTAGACGTTTATATGTTGTTGTTAGCTAATGCTGGATTTCTGAAAATGAAGTCATTAATCCTCTTGCTCTCCAATATTTTTCACTGATGGATGGGGCACTAGAAGTGGATGGGCATATTTGAAGGTGGTCTCAGTACATTTCCTCTTGCAGATCACATAGAGGACAGAGTGGTGAAGAATATATCCCAATTCTGTTTAAATGTTTTGCCAGACAATCATGTCCTGTAATCAACCTGAAGGTTGCAACTGCTGTTTTTCGAGGATACTCAGGAATCACAAAGAGCTATGCAAATGCGAGCAAAACTTCATGCAAAAGTGATCTATGTTACTGTACTTAACTACACTGCAGACGATTATCAAACATAGCTGAGCTAAACGGAGAATTGTTGATGCACTGGAACAGTTTTTGCTGCTTACACTGTCCACTAATATGGAGATTTTTTAAGTTTGTAAACACTTTAGACCGAGATAAAGTATCCATGTCATAAAAAACACTTACCAATGGAATAGCGTTCGACCATAAATAATGTAAATGGACACACAAAGACTATGTAGACATTTACACATCATACACTTCTCATTATTACAGAACAATTACTTTTTAAAATTGACAAGCGTGTGATAGCACTCCAAACATTCGCTGATACACATGGCTGGTTTATTTGCACATGTGTTGCAGTAAAAATACGTTTCTTTTCTCGCTCCATTGAGTTTTCGATTGCTGCAGACAATACAATCTGCTGTGGCAGATCATTTTTGGTCATTTAATCATGAAATTAATTCAGAGGTTAAATTATTAAAACAGTAAAGTAATCCGATAGATTTAATGGTTTGGGAAAAAATTTTTATTTTAAAAAACAGGAACCATGTCATGAACTTTGAATTGCCCTCTATGGATTGTATTTTTAAATTTTTGTTTTCAGAGATTGGTAAATAAAAAATTGAATATGAATAATTGTTTTTCACAAAAATAAAAGATTGTAGCTTGGCAACGATTTTGTTTATATGACTTTGAGAATGAGCTGGATATAGCTTGAAACCCCTGGGTCAGTAAAATAGAAAAAGGATATCAACATACTAAGATAAGTGAAGTTTTTAGTTTCTAATTTGTTCTTATTTTAGAATCTTGTTGCTTCACTGTTAATAGCTTCAATTTTTACTTAATACAGTCTGTGTTTTTTACTTTCTCTACTGGTAAGTAGGGGAAGTATTGTATTCCACCCAAAATTCAATGTCAAGATTTCACCAGAAATATATGTTTTGAGGCTCCCTGAATCCAAAAAAAGCATTTTTAGAAAAAGGTCTGTGTGTGTGTCTGTTTGTCACACTTTGGATAGCATAACTCAAAAACGAAAAGCCGGATAAAAACCAAAGTTGGTATTTAAGTTTAATGTCTTTCAAGGATGCGAGACGAAGATTTTGAAGAAAATAGCCCCACCCTAAACTACCCTTTACATGGAAGATTTTTCGAAAATTTGATTAAAATGTCATAGGTCTGAGATATTTTTATGACAAATGAAATGTATATCTTGAATTTTCTGGCTATAGCCCCTGTAGTCGTATTTACTCTGGACAACTTTTGCATAACTGGTAAACCGTTAGGGATAGACCAAATCATACTATACAAAAAATGTAGATCTTGCTAAAATACACAATTTATGTCTAAATAAATTTTCTTGTAGGGTGAACCATTTTGGAGGTATTCCTTGTTATGCGTGTGAGTTTTGGAAATCGTGAAATGGATCATCGTTGTTCATTTTTTATATGTTAAGTGTGCAAAGACAACAGAATCTCAAAGCTTTAAAAGATTTGACTATCGCACAAAGCCTACTGTTTTCTAATATTACCCTCGCACCTGCAAGGAAATAAGCAATAAGATAATTTGTACAAATGTTTATCTCAACTAACACGAAGAAGATATAGGAATAAGAGTTTGTAAGAATGGTTAGTACAAGAGTAGAGAAAGTCATGTGAGTGCAACACAAGATTTTTTACAAATAAAACTGTCTCTAATATATAAATACATGCCAAAGTAGGTATGCCAAGCTTTCTGAATAGTGACAAGAGCATAATATTTTTTCACCATATATAATTCGAATGGCTTGTTTTTGTTTGATAAATATATCCTTAGCTTCTGGAAAATTTCCCCAAACTATGACTCCATATTTAATTATCAAGTGTAGGCTATTAATAGTATATGAAGGCTGACATTTTGTCTTAAAATTCTTAAGGCATATATATTCCTGCTTAATTTGGTTATTAAATGTTTTATATGAGTTTTCCATTTTAAGTTATCCTGCATCCACAAGCTTAAAAAGTTTGTTTCATTTTTGTATGAGACCAATTTGTTATTTAATTTTACTTCAGGGATATTATTATCATGGTTTGTACTATCAGTAATGTGAAATCCAATGCACCAAATTTTTACTGGCTTGGCTTAGTGAATTATTTAACATTTCATTATTGTTTTACGTTATTAGTAAATTAGTGTCATCTGCAAATAGTGAAATGTTATGAACTTGAATGTTATTCATTAAGTCATTTATATACAAGATAAATAAAAATGGTCCTAGAATAGAGCCTTGTGAAACCCCGTAAGATATACCAAGTATGTTAGATCTAACCGCTGAAAGCGTATTAGTGTTTGGATTTACATGTGTAATCTCAGTTATTTGCTTTCTGTTTGTGAGGTAAGATTCAAAACAAGAATGTGCTGGTCCTCTTATGCCAAAGTCAAATAAGAGTAAAGAGCATAATGGAGATTATGACACCAGTTAGGGTTATACGGAGTGTATGTTGATATTAGAGCTTTTATTTGCAGGTGGGACTGCCAGCTAAGTCAGGCGTATGTGGTGCGATGTTGGTAGTAATCCCGAATGTAATGGGAATCTGCACATACTCTCCACCCTTAGATCCTCTGGGTAACAGCTGCAGGGGCCTGCAGTTTTGTGAGGTAACAACAAATGCATGCAGCTACAAATATACCTACCGTTATTATTTACTAGTTTAGAGTAACAAGTAAATATAGCAAAAAGGAGGGGTCACCAATCTGTTATGAGCCTGGGCTCATGTTTTTCACACTGGCTTGTATTTAAAAAGAATTCTTACTGCACATATTTAAGTCTAATACAATAAATACATTAAAATATACATGATCAATACCTGAAATTATTGCTTGTGAAAATGCATCTCAAAAACTGCCCTTCCACAATTTTAATTTCTTATGACATTTTCCAGGAGCTAGTGAGTGTGTTTAATTTTCATCGCTATGATAACCTAAAACATGCAACAAACAAAAAGGATCCAAGAAGACACAAATATGAGACCAAAGGACTGAGCATTGTAAACCTACTCTTTTCTGCTGCAAGTGGAGACGTTACAGCAATGAGAAGGTGAGACTTCTGCCAACATCATTTTGAAACTATATATATCATCATTTGCTGTTTAAGGTTAGGATGGAAGTTTTAGTTCCAAAGTTTCACTGCCATAGAAAAAAATCTGATGTGTTGCACTCACATGACTTTCTCTACTCTTGTACTAACCATTCTTACAAACTCTTATTCCTATATCTTCTTCGTGTTGGTTGAGATAAACATTTGCAGAAATTATATTATTGCTTATTTCCTTGTAGGTGCAAAGAGAATATGGGAATACAGTAGGCTTTGAGTGATAGTCAAATATTTTGAACCTTTGAGGTTCCGTTCTCTTTGCATGGCTAACATAAAAAAATTAATAACAATGTTCCATTGGACAGAAGTATAAGTTCTCCAAAACTCACACAAATAACAAGGAATATCTCTGAAATGGTTCACTCTACAAAAAAGTTTATTCAGACATAAATTGTGTGTTTTAGCAAGATCTACAGTTTTTGAACAGTAAGATTTTGTGTGTCTCTTACAGTTTACCAGTTACACAAAAGTCATCCAGAGTAAACAAGACTACATAGGCTATAGCCAGAAAATTCAAGATATACATTTCATTTCTCATAAAAATATCTCAAACATATGGCATTTTAATCAAAATCGTTAGAGCTATTTCCAAGAAAATCAAAATATTCAAAAAAATTTCAATGTAAAGGGTAGTTTAGAGTGGAGCACTTTTCTTTAAAATCTTTGTGTTGCATCCTTGAAAGACATTAACCTTAAATACCGACTTTGGTTTTTAACTGACTCTTCGTTTTTGAGTTATGCTGTTCATAGACTGACACAGAGATGGACCTTTTTCTAAAAATGCTCTTTGAATTCAGGGGACCTCAAAACATACATTTCTGTTGAAATGTCGGCACCGAATTTTTGGGTGGAATACAGTACTTCCTCAACTAAACCATAGGTAGTAGAGAAAGTAAAAAGATCTTCAAGGAGTGTTTTGAACATTGGAGTGAACACTGGAATCATTGTATTGTGTCCAAGGGAGATTACTTTCAAGGTCTGTAATGGAATTTGAATAAAAATGAGCAGCATTTTCCAGTGAAAAAATAATTTGGTTATTTTTTGAGAGCCCCTCGTATTAGTGACTAAAACTTATCTTTAGCAATTATTTACTTTCCAATGGACATGTTTTGCAAATAAATTATTTGCATTGTCAATCATATTTTATTTCCTGTTAATTGTGAACACACATATTGCAATACATATATTTTAACTTTGTCTTTCTCATTCTGGTTTCTGTTTCCATTGTTTATTCTAAGAGTTACAGAGTGCAAATGTATTGATTGTTTCAGGCACCGTTTGTCTGGAATGGATATGACACTGTGTGACTACGATGGACGAACAGCACTCCATCTAGCGGCTGCTGAAGGGCACATGGACTGTGTCGTGTTTCTTCTGGAGCACTGCGGTGTACCATACAACCCACAGGACAGGTAACACATTCGTCTAATATACTGTGTTTCATTGCCATCACATAATGGCAGTACCTTCATTTATAGACAAGCAATCAGGACTTAAACATTTCACTGCATAATTGTCACAATATTCTAGGTGTTAATTATCAAGAAATATTGAAAAATATGCATCATCACTGCAACTTGTTAGGTTCATGGGAGAGAGTAGAGTATGCAGCGTATTGTAAGTATATTTGTCATGAAAAGGCTGAAGCTCTTAACAGTGAAGCAATACAATTCTAAAGGTTTTAACAAATCTTAGAGACTATAAGCTTTGCTTATCTTAATATCTGCTGAAAGTTATTGAATTCCAATGCAGACTGCACCTTCACATAAATTCTAATGTATCATCAGTGTGAATCTTGTTTATATTCTAATATATATTATATTGTTTCACTGTTAATAGCTTCAGTTTTTCATTGAAGTTGTATACATGGTATACATTGTGTGAACAATGCGTAATGCATTTCTACCTTAATTTGAATGAATTTAGACACAATTTAATATTAAAATGTCATGAAAAATTTAATTTCTAAGAGAGATTTGGCAACGTCACATTAACATTAAATTGTGACTAAGTATTTGAATTAAGGTAGAAATGCATTACAGCTTTGTTCACACAAGTTTTGCATAACTGTGAAATAATAAACTATTTATATCCATTCGTCAAGTAGCTAGGTGCCTCCAAATATTTGACACAAATTATTTTTTGGGCGAAACGGTTCTTTGTTGACAATAATTGTATTGGACATATTTGTTACACTCATGTAGAATCCCTGGTTAACCTGAGGCTGAAGCAGTATCTTCCACCCTGTATATTAAATATTTAAATGTCCATTATATATATATTTAAATGATCAATAAATTGAATTCTTTGCGAGGTAGAATTTGGAACTGAAAAATTCAATGCCACAGCCGGGGTTTGAACCACATATCATACTGGTAGGTTGTCATAATAGCTTAATGGTTAGAGCAGCCACATGTAAAGTGGAAGGTCTGTGGCACTGAATTTTTCAGTTCTGATTCTACCTCAAACATTGCCTATGTACGGCTTGTGTTTAAAAATACCAGCATTAAGTTTGTTGGCATAAATAAATAATCAATTGAATTGTGTTACAGATGGGGCAATACACCAATATCAGAAGCAAGAACATTTGGACACCAGAAGATTGTGGAATATCTAGAGAAATGGAAAGAAACTCATGCACAGGAGGAAGAAGAAGGCACAAATTCATCTAAAGATCCCAAATCTGAGGACAGCGTACCTTTACCACAGTGAAGCAAAAGACCGGTTAGGAAGCAGTTACGCCCAAAAGAATTAGACGAGTTGCTTTCAAAATGACTGAAGGGAAAATGGTTTTGATGCATTTAAAATTTTGTTTCTTAAGTTTATATGCTTTCAGCTAATACTGAGCTCGATTTTATAGCAAACAAACAGTATTAGAAAAGAACGTCCTAATATAATTATAAATGGTCAGACTAGAGAATTTTGGAAGCTTTATTATGCTATTTAAGCACTTGTTATATGCAAAAATAAACCATTTTTTATTAAAACTCAGTGTTATATTAATAATTGTGCAGATGTGTTTATTATGGTTGCACAGGAAGTCAACCTCAAGTGCCCTGAGCAAGGCTACAGAGCGATGTAGGCCAAAGCTCAGCATTTTTGACTAGAATACTCAGTTAATTTCCTGTGTAACCATAATCAATAATGAGAAAGCTTCAAGTATTTATAGTTATGCAGATAATTCAACAAATATAAATTCCATCAAATCATTTCTGCCAGTACATGTTTAGTATTTTGTTTCATTTACCATCAGATTCTTCGCCCTTTTTGCAAAATTATTCCATTTATCCCGTAATTTTGTTTACAAAATCTGAATAATTATAAAATAGTACAGCGAGGTCACAAAGTGGGTTTATTCTCCCTTTATTTCATTATTTGCATAGAAGTGTTATGCTGGGATTACAATGAACTTTACTTAAAGTGATGGGATATAACATGAAGTGAGCATGTTGCTAAATTGGAAGATCTATCAGGATGCACTTAACATGATAGGAATTATTCTGATTGATTATTGTTATACTCAGCAGACATGGCAGATATTTAAAGTAGCTCTTTTTCTAATCAGTGGTTATCTTTTCCATAAATGAAAAGGAATACAAAAATGTGGAGTAAGGAACATGTTTAAATAGTGAATACAGTATGGAGATGGCCATAACCTTTTTAGGAGCAAAACAAAAGAAATAAAGAGTTGTGGTGGCTTTTTATCATGGGAAGATGACAATGAGCTCTTTACTTCAGGGTAGTGTTTAGTAGTAGCAGATAAAGAAGATGAGAGCTAATATTCTTTCAATTAAAGTTGACATTCTGCCAAAATTAATTTTATTTGAACGAGAATAACATACATTCACAATTATTATTTAGTTATGCCAACAAACTTACTGTTGTGTTTTTAAACACACAAGCCATATGTGGGCAATTTTTGAAAGGTAGAATTGGAACTGAAAAATTCAATGCACAGCTGGGATTTGAACCACAGACCCTCTGCATACCAGGTAAGTGCTCTAACCATTAAACTACTGTGACAACCTGTCAGAATGAGATTGAATTCTCCAATCGATTTGTATTTCTCCTGGTAAACCAAAAAAGTAGTATCACATCAGAGACAATTATCCCAATGACGACTTGCTATCATAAGTACTTATGTCCCAGTATTCAATAATTTTTAGATGGTAATTATTATTTATTTATGCCAACAAACTTACTGTTGGTGTTTTTAAACACATAAGCCATGTGTGGGCAATGTTTCAAAGATAGAATTGGTAGAATCAAAGGGTTTGTGGTTCAAATCCCAGCTGTGACATTGAATTTTTCATACATTCACAAGTTATTTCACACTTTGAACATGTACTTATAATTAATTTTCAATGCTCTAAATTAAGAACAAATTAGAAACTAAAAACTTCACTTATCTTAGTAATGTTGCTAGTTCTGGTGCAAAGCTGACTAAAGTTTCGAGTTGATTCCAACTCATTCTCAAAGCTATACAAACAAATTTGTTACCAAGAACTTGCAACATCACTAAGATAAGTGAAGTTTTTAGTTTCTAATTTGTTCTTACTTTAGAATCTTGTTGCTTCACTGTTAATAGCTTCAATTTCTTTAATTAGTTAATATCCAATGCTATTTGGGTTATTGCCATTGAAGCTAAAAGTCGTTTTGTCCTCGTTGTTGGATCGCCATTTGAAGCTGAAGTCGTTGTTCGGTTCTCGTTGTCGCCCGTTGATTTGGTTCTTTCCCGCTAGCTCAGCTTGAGATCTCTTTATCTCGGGTACACGCAGGTGTTTTATAGAATAGACTACCCAAGAAAACCTTTTATATATTGTTTATTGCATCTTAGATATTTTCGGGAGCTATGCCGATTGTATATGTAGAGGAATCGCACTCACGTCCGCACAGCACAACCTGCAGTACTGGTCTGGGGTGAGTAGTGACGCTTTCTGGCGTACCCACGCTAAGAAACCGTCTCTCCAATTTTGAATGTCATGACGTCATCCAAGAAAGCCTCGTATCCAAAATGCTATTTCCTTTTCCCGCAATTTAGAAATGTCCCTTTCTATTATAACATGTTCTTTTATGAATTTCGAATATATAATTACCTTTTTAGGATTAAACGATGTTTACTTTATATTTTATTAAATATATCGCGCGACTTTTAAGGTTGGTAGACTTGACTTTCAAACGTGTATTTAAACTATGTAGTATGACGTCATGACTCGTTAATTTCAAACCAATAATGTGTTTATCCTACAAATTTAACGACTATTATTTACTCATATCTGGCTCACCTTACAAAGCCCATTCGATTGGAAATCTTAATTTCGGTATCACCATTCTTAAAGTTTTCTTTTGTAATTTATTCACATGCTAAGTTCAAAATGACATCATTTCGTCTATAAGCAAAGATAACTTTCTTCACTGATTAGTTTTTATATTTATATATATTTTTATATTTTATATGTACTTTTCCACGCAATCACTATCAGACTATTTGGTATTACAGTTAATAATTATGGATTATCAATGCATTATTCAATTATTATTTATTCATGCCAACAAACTTACTGTTGGTGTTTTTAAGCACACAAGCCATGTGCGGGCAATGTTTGAGAGGTAGAACACCCACCTGGTAAGCAGAGGGCCTGTGGTTCAAATCCCAGCTGTTGCATTGAACTTTAAGTTCCAGTTCTACCTCTCAAGTATTATCCAATATTAAGACACACACCACCACTATTTGTCTGGAATTCACGTCTTTACTATACATAAGACACTGGAATCTCAAATGTACCAAAGAACATTCATAATTTATTTTTCTTTGTTACATAACTAACAATCATTGTCTTTTTCATCATTTCATAATGTACACTGATGATCGATGTTGGTCATATTCCATTTTACCAAATAGCTTTGGATTTGATAATAAAGTTTGTTAGAATAAGTATAATATTTATAGGACAGTAAATTGACACCTTCAATGGACATAAATTAACATCATGAATTAGCATGAATCTTCCTATTAATTTTCTTGGCCATACAATTTCTGCTACAGAGCAGCAACACAAATTGTCACATAGAAAAGCACAATTTGAGCAATTGTTGATTGGTTCAAATTATTCACGTAACATCCAAACGTGAAAGAAAAGTTTGGCATTACCAAACTCTTAGGTTAAGTCATGTTAAGTTTGTTTTAATTCCAGCATTAGCCAGCATGTTGGTAATCTTGAGAATACTGGTAACAATGTAACCCTGCAGTATGCCTCTAGGATAAGATAAGTTGCTTTAATGTCACATACGCTTACAGTTTGTTGAGGAAAAGCTCTGTAAACCTGTAACTTGTCAATGAAACAAAGAAGTGCTTGCAAAATTTGTAGTGCTGTGATAGTAATTTAGGAACAATTGGTCTAAACCTGAGACACAATACTTAAGGTTACAAAATGACAAAAGTAAACTGGAAATGAATTTATAAATTATTATTCATATATTTTGTAACTGAATAGTAGCCATGTCCATTAATAGATTATTTACTCTGTTGTCAAAATATTAAAGTTTTTGATTGCTCCAATTTTGATGGACAATTTACATAGGCTTTTGTTTAGGCATAAAATGGATGTTCTCATGTAACATTCACCTATGCATGAGTGGTTTTAAGAATTTTTGATTCTCTTATATTAGGCACATGTTCATATCAATCATACCATATTCACTGCCTTGTGATCTCTCTGTACAATGGAAAAGTATGGTACCAGCATGTAGTGAGAGTTTCCATAGTTAAACCATATGCAGAGTTAGCAAATGTAATTATTAAAATAGCATTTTAAATCGTTATGTTCCTAATGTTTATTGCAAAAGTTGGAACTACAATTTTGAGAGCTGGAGTCTGACAATAACATTGCAATTGGAATGAAAAGCTCCTTACCAGGGTCACCTTTGCTAGCTGACATTGCACATGCTATAGCCATGCCATCTGCACAAGAGAGGAGAAATAAGAAGTGATGGGGGAGCAAGAGACTAAGTATTATCAGAACTCCAAGGCAGTTGCATATATAACACATTATAGTTATTCACACTCACAGCAGGTGGAACATTGACCCCTGCTTCTCTTATTATGCAAGTTGACTGCTCAGTGGTATTGTGCATCTTTGCTTCAGAAGTCACAATGTTTTATACTTTGTTCAGAGTCTTTTGAAACAGTGGGAGGGGGAGATAAGGACACTGTGTGGCTGGCGCGTGTATAGAAACACCCAGGCAGTGTTGCAAGATTTATGTAGTCATTCTGACACGAGTAGTGGCGCACAACAGAGATTGCACAAAACTCTTATACCTGTATAAATATGTGGTGGCTGTGGGAAACAGGTAATGCACTTGCTACGTATAAAGCAAATTCCTCTCCTATAGGACGTGGCAAACCAGTACATAAGCAGATGGTACACTTTCCCTGATTACCCTCCCCTTATGTAGGACTTACACCCCCTAGGACTTACAAGTCAGTGCCTAGGGTCAGACATCTGTCGGGGAGCAGAGGGACCTCTGGACCAGACAGAGTGAACACCTGGAAGCAGGTGGTCAGCCAAGCACCACATATGATAGTGAGGAAGAGGATGATATGATGAAATGAAATGCAGGCGAAATGGATGATTGGAAGGTTGATAATGGAGCAATTGGTGGAATGAATGGCGAGGGAAACCAGAGAACCCAGAGAAAACCCGCCCAGATGCCACTTTGTCCACCACAAATACCACATGTGGGTCCCACCTAGGTGGTAGGCGAGCGGTCTTACCACTCAACCATGGCACTGCCATTACACTTCCAGACTCAGGGAAGGATGAGGAATAATTTTGGCTGGAGAAAAATTCCTACCCCCCTACCGGGAATCGAACTGGGACTCCTTACACAGCAGGCAGGTGATCTACCAACTGCGCTAGGGGCCAGCCGCAGATGGTACACATTATTCAAAATGTGTACAATTACTTTAACGGGATAAAAAGTATAACCCACGAATTGCACATACTGTGACTACAACTGGTGTCCCCTTAAGTACAGTAATAGGAACCAATAAACTAGATAATTGTTCAGAACTATACAACTCCAACAAAGACAAAATGCGATGAAAACAAAACTGCTTGTGAATTTTATAAGATTGACGGCTTCTTTGTCATCTTCAGAGGATGAGGAAGAAGGAGAAGAAGAAAAAGAAATTATAAGATACCAAGATTGAGTAAATGCCAATGTACATATCTATGTCAATGTAAATAATGTTTTATTTCATTTTATAGTTAAATGTAGTGGCACCTTTCTTTTAAAACTATTAAATAGTCACACTACAGCATGTATATTGAAATAAAACACTTGGCAATCACACAATGATTGTGTCCAATAGAACATCAGGGATGTTGACAGTAAACATTACCTGCTTAGGTCTTGTTATGACCAGCTGGAAAGAAAATCGCTCCTCCCCTCATTACTTTTAACAGTTGAGCATGTAGGCATGATGAAACCAGTTTCTGAATCCTGGCCTGCTGTGAACTTTCATTCTCATAAGTATGAATGTGCATGCATGGGACAGTAGAAGCCGATTAGTAAACAATATTCACAGGTTCAATCCTACTCTGTTGCCAGACTGTGAAGATAATGTATTCAATTATCTTCTTTATCTTTCACAATAGATAAATTTGTTATTGAACTGTATTACTCGTATTTGAAATCTACCATCATGCAATGTATTCCCAATGATCAAAGCATTGCTTTTGGAACTGGTTGCAAAAATACTCAAATTAGAGCAAAGTTGGATTGTTATTTTGGAACCATAAGACTATGGTTATCTGTTCCTACCTCAAGTTCAGGTGACCTTGTATTGCAACATTAGTAATATACTTTAGTTCCAACTTTCACTGCTAATCTGCCAGATTCCAACTCTCAAATTTATTGCTATTGGTACTGTACTTTAATCACTATAAAATGTCTGTTTGTACTCGCTTTTCTGAAATATTTTGTTTGGGATGTCTCAATCTCCATGGCAGGTGCCTTTTGGGGTGTCTAATCATAGATATGGTAGACTAATATAAGATCATTGATATTCATGTAATGCTTGAGTGTCTTCACTAGTTGTATGTATCAATATTGTTTCAGTGTTTTAAACTATAGTCTGAAAACGAGTAGAATCTCAAACAGATATGCAAGGAAATTGTTGTTTAAATTCATATAGATGTTAAAACTGTCCAGATGTATATATGTAAAAAGAAAGCTGGTGTTGTCTATAAACATTCTAATATATGCCAGTTTACTAAACTTTCTCTCTAGATCCCAGTTATATTTTGAAACAAAATGTAGTATTAGTAAAGATAATATTTTCAATACCTTTCCTAAAAGAACCAATTTCTCTAAGTGTCTTATATTAATTTTCAGTATATAGTAAACTTTTGAAATAAAACTAAGGAAATGGTTTAAACAGACCAAAAGAAGCAATAAGCATGTCAATTGTGTAATTGTGTTGAAATATAAGAGCATAAGAAATGCCTCGTAGGTTATTACCAGGCAGTGAAATTTGGACACCGATGGGAGAGACATGATTTCAGGTTAACCATGTTCTACAGTGCTATAGTGTTATATAAATACAAAAATGTGTCCTGCCCCATTGCAATTCTACATAAGTTGTGGATATGCCAAATTGTATGCACTCAAGAATCTGTTGAAGGGTGGTGCAGATTTTTTTAAGGAGATTCTTATTTAAATATTTTGACACTGTCTTATCTCACTTTGTTGTGAGATATTTTTGTATGCCTTGACTATCACTCAGTAGAGTAATGAAGATTATTTTACTATCTCAGATCACAGTTACAGAATAAACCATCCACTGAACTCCATTTGAATTGATCAGTATTTATTTGCACCTTTATGAATTATTACAATCCACTAAGTCATTATATAATTTTGCCACTTTCTTTACTATTTCTTATTCCTTTGGCATGTCCGAAGGTATTTATTTTATAATCTCTCGAGACGCTACTGAGAAATAACATCTACTCACATTGAATACGTCAATCCATTAGTTTAAATTACATAATGTACACTTTCTTGGAACCTTGCCAAGAAAGGACGTCCATCTCACTTGTACACTTCATTGCAAAAGACTTTGAAAAATTATTTAATCCGTTACCAAGATAATATCATTAGGATATTGTCTTGCTTAACAATACCCTCTCATGATGTTATGACATCATATTTCAGTATAATATTCAATTCCATAATTATTTCAGATATGCCAAGAAATTGACATTGATTGACATTATAAAACTTTCAGCACAAAATAATCATCAATTACATAAATGTAATTGGAATGTTGAAACTGACAATAATTAACATTATCCACAAATTGATAATGTACCGATTAACAAAATAACATCAAGTAAGCCTTTAAAAGTAGTTTTTAATATGTTATATAGTTTCATCTGTGCCTTTCTATGATAGCAGCAGACAGTGAGCGCCAAGGATGCAGATAGGCAAAACACCACGTGACTGGTTCAGAACTTTTTGACACACTCATAATATAAATGAGTTGTAAATTTGTTACATAAAATGAAAGTATTTTGAATCGAAAATACACATACATATATATTTTTTAAGTGTAAAAGGCTTGTATTAATCAACTGTACATAAATTATTTCTCTGGATGAGCAAAATATCCACCAGGAAAATTACTGGCTTTATTTTTGAAACATGTCAAAGCATGAACAGAGGGGGTAGTCCAGCATTGCATCACATTCATAGTGGTTTGTTTTGACTTACTGCTCCCTTTTCACTGTTAGCCATGACAACTCATGCACAGTAAACAAGTCTACCTGGGTCAATCCACATCAAATCGCATACCCGTAAAACACGACCTTTTCGTAGAAGGTTCAAATTTTTTTATGAATAATAGGCATCAAATAAGGAGACCCGTATTTTTTTAATTCCGTATTTTTAAATTACTTGCTTAGTTACGGCTATTAGAAATTAAGCAATTTCTGCGCGCACCATAATATAAAATCACTTGTTACTCTAAGGTCATATAGAGTTGAGAGTTGGGGTTTGGCGCACTGGAAAGGTTAAATACAACGCTTTTAACAACTTTCGGTCAATCTTATTACACACAAATTTTAGACTGTTTTTTATGGTATATTTTGTAAAACCAAAAATAGAATTTAAATCGATGTGTTAAAAATCTAAAAAAAATACACACATATTCCCTGACATTTTATCTATAAAATAAGATGTTAAAAGCTATGGAGCGTGCATAAGTGCATTTGCTACAATTTTTTTTCTGGAGGCATGCAAGCGCTCATGGACGACATGAAGTACAGTTGGATTCGCCGTTCTTGGACCCTGGAGGAAGTAAAGGTAAAGCTTGAAAGCGAATACCAAGCCAGGTGACAGCAGACAGCATGCGAATTGGTGCATCAGCTTCATATGCTACTCACATAACTTCTTACTAAGGTGGTACAGTTCATGCAGAAAAATGTCTCCACAATGTACCTTCTTTGATACTCCTGTAGCATCTGATACACGCTTTTGAACTTTTTTAATTTTTTTGAAAAAATCTTCTGATGTAAGCAGTTCTTTGCGTTTAGCTTTCTTCATGTACGTCCATAGATTTGAAACAATTTCTCTACTCTGACTGTGTAATGTTTTGGTCCCTAATTTAGAACAAACAGATGGCATAACTGATTTACGCTATGATCAATGTCTCACAAATTCACTCCTTATCACAAAGATCTGTCTTCAACTGCACACTGCACTAAAAATCACCTGTGAATTAGCAAGGACTGTCTCAGATCATGCAGACCTTCCCCCTCCCTCTCCATGTTGTGCATGGTTTCATTCGCAGAATTATACAATGAGCTAATGAAAGAGACAAAAGCTATGACTTCGCCTACTGGACTTCCAGTCAAGGTCAGGGGCCAAGAACGATGTGTACAGCTATGCTTTAAAATTACACTCCATCCCTTTGTCAAAAACTGAAGCTTTAGTGAAACAATTTTCTTTTGAAGAACGAGGTAGACGAGTACAAATTTAAAGTTTTGTCTTGTATGTAAACATCAGTTTAAAATGCATATTTTAAAAGCATCTTGAAGATGCTAATAGTGTACACATAATAGTGTCAGTGTCAGCTAGCAGTGTTCTCCCTACTGTACTGTTGTAACGTTCATGGAACCTCAAGCAGTGAACCGTTGCTGTAATGGAAGGTGGCAACTGTGCGAGGTTACGGTAGCTGCCACGCGAGTTTGCTGCACTGATTTGTAAAGTTAATTACAACTGAACTATTAGAGACTCCATTCTGATTTTTTCTGAGAATATTGAATAAACTTCAGTGTATTTCTTCCAGATTTTTAAATGGTCGAGTTTGTTTTATTATCTAACTTTAAAAATTTAATCATGTACAATATAATATTAATAATAATCAATATAATTTTCTGATAAATACCTCACGAAATACTGCAATTTATCTTTAATTTGAGCCAAAGATCAAGTAATTTGCTTGATTAAATCAGAGGTATGATTGATCGAAGAGTGAGGAGCGCACGATTTTGGGGACATTTCAAAAATTAATATCTGCCAAAATAATTTTTTTTTTTTTTGTAAAACGAAGAAACACAGGTCAAATATATTTTGTTCCAAAACACCAAAAAAAATTTCAAGAAAATCTGAGATATTGAGGTCAATTTTTACCAAATTTTGTGCGATTTAACGTGGAATAACTCATCTGTGGTATAGTCAACCTAATTCATTTCATATGTCCAATTTCGCTGCCTGGTCATCACAGTTAATGTACTGCTTTTCAAAATATTGCTGCACTGTTAAAAATGTTATGGTCCTTGTATTCTTAGTTCATGTGTACAGTGTTCATTGTTCTTCAGAATATAACTGCCATCAGTTGAAGAATGTGAGAAATATAGTTTGGAAGAGGTACAGATGTCCATAGCTTAAGTGATTTTACATGCTACACAGTTATTCTTTTGAGCATTCCTTTTCTGTAAAAAATTTGCTTGTATAAGACATGCATGATAGGTTATGTGTTTTAGTATAAGAGCATGCTTAGACCCATTGCTAATTCACAAAAAACTGAATCTTGGCACAAACAATTTAACACTGATCTGCATAATACTGTGTCACCCTCGTGCTACTGAGGAGAAACACTTCCGTCTCTCATCCACTGTTGTGACATAACGAAGCCTCCCCTACTTGTTCAGCGACAAACTATGTAAATTGCTTTTGCACTGTAAATGCTTGTTTGTACACTAAACTATAACAAAATCATTCTTACTTTCTCTACTGGTAAGTAGGGGAAATATTGTATTCCACCCAAAAATTCGATGTCAAGATTTCACCGGAAATATGTTTTGAGACCCCCCTGACTTCAAAAAAAGTATTTTTAGAAAAAGGTCTGTGTGTGTGTCTGTGGACAGCATAACTCAAAAACAAAAAGTCGGTTTTGTAAGATTTTGTGGAGGCAAATCAAAGTTCATAGCTGGGATTTGAACCACTGATCTTCCACTTATCGAGCGGCTGCTCTAACCACTAAGCTACCATGGCCAACTTGCCAATATGACATTAAATTTCCCAACCAATTCGTACTTTCCCAGTGAACCATAAGGGAATCACACATCAGAGATAAATATCCCAAGGGCAACTTCCAAACTTAAATACTTTATGTCCTGGGTTTAAGCAACCTTTAGATGGTAATTATTTATACCAACAACCTTGCTGTTGGTGTATTTAAACACACAAGCCATGTGTGAGCAATGTTTGATAGATGGAATCAGGACTGAAAAATTCAATGCCACAGCTGAGATTAGAACCATGAGTTGGGGAATTTAATGTCATACTGGCAAATTGGCCATGGTAGCTTAGTGGTTAGAGCAGCCACTCGATAAGCAGAAGATCCGTCATTCAAATCCCAGCTATGGCATTGAATTTTTCAGCCCTGATTCCACCTCTCAAACATTGCCCACACACAGCTTGTGTGTTTAAAAATAGCAGCAGTAAGTTTGTTGGCATAAATAAGCAGTTTGAAGTTTTAAAATGGTTCCTATTAAAACAATGCATGTTACAATGATATAGATGATAAAATGTAAAGGAAAATGAAATAAAAACTAAACATTTGTAGTTTTTTGCCAGGTTTCACCAGCATATTTATTATCTTAACCACACTGACAATTATAGCATATTTGATTTATACATAGAAGTTGCCAAGAAGTACAGGAATTCATGCCTCAGAAGATTTCTACCATATAGATGCCTAAAAAGTCAGGTCTATTGTATTTTATTTTTTGAGCGAATTTAATGTCATTCAATTGAGTGGACGGTGAATGAATGAATGAAATTTGTGAAGTAATGTTCAAATGAACCCTAGGATCATATAGCTCACATTTACTAATATTCATCTTCTGAGGACAAGGGAGAATCTCTGAAAACATTCATGTAATGCATCTCTAAGATTTCAATTAAGGCTTATTAATATTGAATATGGAATAGCTTTCCAACCCAGAGTTGTTTGCTCTTTCATTTGTTCACTCTAGCCATGAATGCCTGTGTAAATAAGACTTAGCTTGTTTTTAAGCAGTGTCTAAGACAAAGTCAAAGATTTATTGCCACATTACACACCTTCATGTGCATAGCTGAAGTTATTCCTGGGTATATAATGAAATGAATTCTATATGCATTGGTTATTTTATTAGTATTTTCACACTTGATCAAAATAGGATCAAGTGTTTATCTTACAAACGAAAAACAATCTGCAACATTTGTGTGATTTTACTGTTAGGTAAATCTTTTCAGATTGCATTATTATACAAGAACAGCATTCCTTTAATCCATATACCTGACTGTAAGAGACAGCCTCTTGTAGCACACATTTGCTAGAAAAGATAGTTATGTATGTTAATGGCTTTCCTATTTTAGAAGAGTGCAAAATGGCTCTTACTGCTGGCAAGGACTGAAAACTTTGGACAATAATTTTTCAGGTGTATAATTGTTCTGATTAAAAGATTAAGTTGTGATATTACACTGGATGAATGTTTGAGAGATATTGTATGTATATTTTGTTATAAGTTCAGATGAATAAAGACAAAAGTTTAATGTAATCACATGTATGAAGTCAAAATGTTTTATAGTATAGATGTTACTGTTAACTCTGAACTTTATGTTACTTAGAGTGAGCATAATAAAGTTAGTGTTGATTAATTGACTTTTTCTTTCACTTTATAAAATATATGCAATAAGCAGTACTTGAATTTGTCGTCCTCCATGGTCTAGGCTAATGTGTTATTTTCTAGTTTCCTAGGTCATGAATTCAAACCTAGCAGAGAATAGATTTTTTTGGGCGCAAAAACCTGTAATGTGGCTTCCTTTGAAAGGGAAGTATAGCCAATGGTCTCTTATCAGATTTACAGCATATAAAAACCTCAAGCCTGATAAAGAGGCCTATGAGGAAACAAGCAGTCTTTCAATCCAATATAGCAACAGTCAGCAAATTGGTCATTGCAACGGTACAGTTTGTGATGTCAGGGAATGCAACCCAGCATGCACATGATGCACAGTTCAAAGGAGGGGATTTGAAAGCTGCAGTGACAGTGTAAAGAAACTTCTCTATGCTTGAATGAATGTAACTTGGGTATTCTGTCAGCTCTCTCAGCGTACATTACGCACATGACTGGCTACTTCTAGGTTGTCATGACAACAGAGCACTGTGCCACTCCCCTACCATGTGCGTAATGAACTGACAGAATACCCAAGTATAACATGTTTGATTTAATACATGCTTAATACATATGTACAGACTGAGAGCTTTGACATTTATTTTTCATTAATGTATTCTTTACTTCAACAGGAGCATTACAGTTTCGCGTACATCTAACATTAATTCAGAAGTACTAACATACAACAGAGTACATAGATTTTCATCTGTCAATGGTGATCTGCTTTTAGATTTTACAATATTTAATTTAGAACAAAATTGACCACACATAACACTAATATGCACAGCAAATGAACAGACAAATGTCATATCAAGTTCTCTACATAAAAGTAACCCAGCCTTTTTAAACCAAAAAGGTGAGCTGATTAACGACACTACATAACACAATTTAACGGAACATGTTTCGGAGGCAGACTTTCCTCCATTATCAACTGGACATCGACTGGTTCTCCCTGGTGTGGAAGGTGATGTTTTCTCTGAGGTCTCCTCTGGTGGTGGTTCAAGGAACTTGCTGAAGATAACCTTCTCAGGGATGTTGAAATTGAATATCCTGTTACTATTTTTCAAAATGAAGATTTGTTCCCACATGGACAGCTTGTTTCCCGTTACATGCTTGAGAAGTTTGTTTTGGCTTTATGTTGTGGTTTTTTGTCCAAAAGTGAGTGGCAACTGCTGATTCCAACTGTTTTTTACATTTCTAAAAGAAAAGCTTCCAAAAGAAATTTAGAAGTAAGATCCAAGGAACACTTCAGAAACATAAAAAACAAACAGTTGGAAAAATCAGCAGTTGCCACTCACTTTTGGACAAAAAGCCACAACATAAGCCAGAACCGAAACTCAAACATTTAACGAGAAAACAAGAGCTGTCCACATGGGAACAAATCATTTTGAAAAATAAAAACAGAATATTCAATTTCGACATCCCTGAGAAGGATATCTTCAGTAAGTTCCTTGAACCACCACCAGAGGAGACCTCAGAGGAAACATCACCATCCACACCAGGGAGAACCAGTTGATAATGAAGGAAAGTCAAGCCTTCGAAACATGTTCCAGTAAATAAGTGTTATGTAGTGTTATTAATCGACTCACCTTTTTGGTTTAAATTTATTATTAGAACAATGTTTTCAAACTTCCAAGAAAGATAATCAAGCCTTGTTTTGCAATTGTGATTTCAAAATTGTGTTTGTAAATTTTCAACCATAATTTGTAACTGTGGTTTTACATCTTTAAGGCTTTATAAATCTAGTATAGGTACATTGTAATCCACTTCACCGGAGTACAAAGCTTTATTGAATATTTAAACTTTGTTACATTGAGGACAAAGATTGGTTTTATAAGATTTTAAAATACCATAACATTTTAGCTTGTAACTTGGTTGTAGTGTTTGTGACACTGTTCATAATGTCGTTTAATGTTTGACTTGTAAACACCAATCAAAAGTTCCAACACAAGACATTTCACATTTTCACCCATAGCACAGCAAAAATATGTTCTTCTCACTCTTCTTAGAATAGGAAAGTTCCTTTACATTCATAGCTTCAGAGGAGCCATGTGTATTGATGCACCTGTTGAGTGAAGGAGGGAGAGTTGAAACAGGGCGATGTATTGCTTTCCCCTGACAGTAATGTTACATCATATCAGCCAGTGCAGATTTGCCAACCCCTGCAATATAGAATATAGAAGCTAAAGTGTCCATAAATAAAAACAGAATTTCTAATCTACTTGAATGCATGGGGATACTTTGGGTTTGTTCCAACATAATCCACAATCAATTCTGAATTATCTGATATGCACAGTAGCTAAGTGATGTTCCAACATGACAGAACCATTTCAGAACTGGTTCTGAATTTCCAAACACGCTGGAACTAGTGAAATCTGTTCGTGATCAAGAGTAGAAACTGAAAATTTTGGAGGTGCATAAATCATAGTCTACTACACATATTCAGATTCAGAATTGGAACAGAGTGCATGGGAAATGTGCTTATGAAAAAACTGAAGCTATTAACAGTGAAGCAATACAATTCTAAAGGTTTTAACAAATCTTAGATATTATAACCTTCACTTATCTTAATATCTGCTGAAAGTGCTTGAAATCCAACAGACTAAGCACTTTCACATTAATTCTAATATGTGAATCTTGTTTATACTGGTCACCATTGTAACAAACTAAATCACTTAAATTTCGTGTTACAAACCTATGAAAATAAAACAAATTTATAAACAGTACCAGACTGGGATATTTCAAAATTTATGCAATCTCTATTTTTCAAAATGAATATCTTTTCCCAAACCATTAAATCTATGAGTCCATTTAATTGATTTAATAAATGTAAACTCTTGATTTATTTCATGATTAAATGACCAAACCTGCCACAGCTGATTTATCAATTTGTTTATATTTAATATTTCTAAAATGTTCCTTTATTCTGGTTTCCAAATGACGTTCGGTTTTACCAATATAAACCGTGTCACAATCCAAATAGCCAAATTGATAAATGCCATATTTAGATGCATTGGATTTCAAGAACATTCCCAAGATATTAACATAAGCAAAGCTTACAGTCTAAGAATTGTTAAAACGTTTAGAATTAGTTCTGAAAATGTAGTGGTGCATAAAAAAATGTTGGTATTACCTCAGAATGCATTAAGGACTGCTTGTTGAAACAAACCTTGGATTTACAATATGTGATGCAAATGATACGAGAAATGTTCTAACTCTCAAGGTTCTCCAATGCAGATGCATAAGCAGGCAATGAGTGCTACATCACATAGCACCCAACATGTGCTTCATTTGCAACAATCATAGCCAACCTCAGAAAAAAACATCTGCATACCTATGCACAATGGTTGTGTACCATCAGATGCAAGTGATGATACACCCTAGTTACAATGGGGATGTAAACACACTCTACAGACTGATAGTGTGTGTAATAGTTCATTGGTATAAGTGAGGTTTAAGGGTCCATCGACAACCAGGTCATTAGGGCCAAAGTCAAAAGATTTCACCTGTTGAGACTCACTGTGAAAACATTAAAAGGGAAAGTCAAAACACAGAAGTTAAAATAGTTAAAACTTAAAAAATAATCATAAAACACTAAAGTAGTTAACGTTTTTCCACACTAGCCGTATGTAGGATGTAATTGGAAAGAGTAGAGCAAGATTGAAAAATTGAATGCCATGACCGGGATTTGAACCCCGGATCTACCGGTTACCATCCAGTCATAGCATTCAATTTTTCAGTCTCATTCTACCCTTTCCAATAGAACAGTAAGTTATTAAAAAAATCTGATGTGTTGCACTCACATGACTTTCTCTACTCTGGTACTAACCATTCTTACAAACTCTTATTCCTATACCTTCTTCGTGTTGGTTGAGATAAACATTTGTACAAATTATCTTATTGCTTATTTCCTTGTATGTGCAAGGGGAATATTTGAATACAGTAGGCTGTGAGCGACAGTCAAATATTTTAAAGGTTTGATATCCCATTCTCTTTGCACGCTTAACATATAAAAAAATTAATGATGCTCCATTTCACAAAAGTTTTAAGTTTTCCAAAAAGTTTTGTGGCAAAGTAGCCCTTGCGAGTTCCATCAGGATAACGAAGATGCGTGATGCTTTTCTGCTAATAATCTCTAACATTCAACATTCCACCATGGCAGTTTGAGCACCCATGGTGAGCCTCTGACTGCCAGAGGGTGGAAATCCATTTGATTGAGTAGAAGACAGAGATAAGTCAGTGTGTGCAGGATGACCTGGTCACATGTCTACAAAGTAATGTCCAATTACGCATATCCCTCAGCAGAACAGAAAAGCAGCATTGAGGGTAATGTTGCAAAAATAGAATGTATTTAGCGGATTGGGGATGGAGCAAAGACTTCAACTCCATACGGATAAACTGCCATCCTGTCGTGTACACACAGATGACAGTATAATCCAAGATCACCCGTACAGCTTCCAAATTCAAAGGAACGAGAATAACAGTCTTCTAGTTTTACTCAATCAAATGTGTCCTTCCGGGTGCCAGTCGGCCAGTGCGATTAATTTTATAACCTGGAAACGGAAACTAGATGCAACCTCAGCCAGGTTTCCAGTTATAAAAGGCATGTGGCCGCATCGGCGCTACATAAGAAATTCAGCCAATGTGGATAGAACACTGCACGCATTCCACTATCGTATCTGTATCGCTTCCGCCCACCACCTTGAAAACAAGTGTTCGCTCATAAATGCAAATGGGTTTTTAATCCTAGTAGCGTGTGCATTAGGAACCACAGAGCCAGCTGGAAAATCAAATTCTCTCCCATGTCCTCTCCCGGAGGAAAGTTCGCAACCGGTTCTGTTGGACTTAGCTGCGGGCAGCCGAACAAGTATCATCCGACTATACACGTCGCCCCCTCCCCCTGCGGGGGTGAAGCATTGGGGCCGACACCGCTCATTCTCTCAGAAGCGTCAGCCGCTGTGGGAACCATTACCAACCCTATAGGCCCGGCCAGCAACCTCCTATGCGAGGCCCCATCGTGCCGACAATACTGCTGTAGCACCTGCTTGACATTTATGTTTAGTGGAAGCGCTGGACGTAGGCGTCTTGGTGACAACCTAACGGGGGTCGAAGCCCTCGGCCCATCAGGTCTATTCGACAAGCCCGGATAGTCCTCCGTTATCCGTCCTGCAGGTCTGCGTTTCAGGATACCCGAGTACGAGGTATTCTCAGCAGCAATCTGTCGCCCCTCATACCGCGACACCGGTAATGTCGCTATCGTTTGGGCAATTTAGGTTTCTAGCGTATACGCTGAACATCGAGCCCTATCCTTGGCGGCATCATCTTGTTCGCAAAAAATACAACAATCTATCCGTAATATTCTAGCTGGTAAATTTCCACGATTAGTGCACGCAACCACCCGGCAAGTAAATGGATCCACTTGGTAATAGATACACATACGTCCAAGAAGGCAGACATTGAGCATGGAAGCTCACTTTAATGGACCTCGTAGGAACATGTATCAGCAAGCGGTTCTGAACGCGTTCTGGACTATGAACCAACATTTTCTTATACACATGCACCGTGCGAGTACGCTCTCAGAAATAGTTGAGAATTTTGTACGGCTGAAACATTACTTTAACCGTTATTTGATTCTGAATAACCTGAGCACGCATTGTAGGTTATGCGAGGTTTGTTCCATGGTTCCAACACGATCCAGAGATCCAGAATCAGTTATCTGAGCATGCGCCGTAGCTAAGCAGTGTTCCAACATGACAAAATCCTTCGGAGCTAGTCCCGAATTTCCATCTAGCTGTGCAACATTTTGGCAACTAGATCGGAGCCAGTGAAATCAGTTCTTGGACAAAAGCAGGAATTGCAAATTCTAGGCATGCGCAAATCGTATAGACTATAGCCTACTATGCGTGCGCAGTTATTCAAAATTAGAGATTAATGAGTAATGTTCCAACCTGTAGATTTGTTCCAACAAGCGGTTCTGAACGCGTTCCGAACTGATACCAACATTTTCTTACGCAAATGAACGATCGAGTACGCTTCCAGAACTAAAGCTCGCCTCATCCTTAGAAGACGGTACAAAAATTGGAATTGTTAAATGGGGCGCAACGTTGCATCATGTACTATATGTATGCCTTCTTTCATCCTCGACCGCCAAATCATACAAGAACCGACCCAGAGCGACCCTTGAGAAATTTGTTTGGGTATCACCGTGACAAAATTCTATTCAACGTGGCTGGTATATTTTCAAACTAAAGAATGAACAATTTGCTGCACTCCACTTTGCACTATTCCATCATATTGCGTTAACCTAGCGTTTTGTGTTCTGCCCTTTTTTGCTTTCTTTTTCGTGGCGTTCTTAGAGGTCCTTTCATTAATTCCTTTTTAATCATACACACTACTGCTTCTGAACACCCAATAGCCTTACCTGTTACTTTTACTGCCTTAATACTCGTCTGACTTAAAAAAATAATTTAACAGATTCATAATTTGACGTTCCTTCTTAATTTACCAATATCTCCTTTCTTCCTAGCTTCCCCTCCACAACTACAAATATTTACGGGAAATGTTAACGTAATAACACTTCACAGGTTCCATACAGTATAAACACACAGACACACTTTACGAACTGATAACGTTTACTGCTGTCCTGTGTCTAACGATTGACGCCTTTTATCTGAATAGGTGAATACCCTTTGTTTGCCTTATATGATGAAAGGAAGAGGTTACAGCTTCTGGTTTATTTTAAAAATTGTCTCTAACCCTCCTAACATTTGCTCTCCCTTGGTCCCCGGTGTAAACTCAATAACAAAAAAGTTTCCCACTGCGTAACTTTTGCAGTGCAGATATAAAATTTTCCGAAAACATTTAAAAAATTGTAACACTTAACAGAATAAACATAGATAATTCAAAGTAGGCAGATGGCGGCACTATACATAGTTTACTCTAGCTAAGAAAAAAATATGAACGTAGTCTAGCAGTTTATTAATGCATGATGAATATAGATACAGCAAACAGTTTTATTGAAAAAAAAAAGTTTTCTATAGAAATTTGGGCCTATAGAAGTGTATAATGGCCCTAAAAGGATATAACCTATTAGAGAAAAAAATTCTGCACCGAATAATGTGTTCAAACTTGAAATTTATAACTGAATATTTACACCATGTTATTAGGAACCTGGCGACAGCGCAAGAGTAGAAAAGGACGAAGCTAACGACAACTCGTATGCGCTAGATATCCCATTTAACCACATACTGTCATCTAAGGGTGAGAAACTATAGTTCGGAATTTGTCATGCTGTAATCCTACTTAGGTGCTGCGGATGCTCAGATAATTCAGAACTGATTCTGAATCGTGTTGGAACTGATTTTGCATTACCTGAGCACGCGCAGCAGGCTATACGATTTGCACTTGTCCAGAATTTTCAGTTCTTACTCTTGATCAAAAACGGATCTCACCAGTTCCCAAAATATTAAAATTGCAAATTCAGAACTAGTTCTGAATTTCGGAACGCTACTTGGCTACTGCGTATGCTTAGATAATTCAGAATGGATTCCTGCGTCCTGTGGTTAAACCTGTAAATGTAGTAAATTGGGAGTTGTCCCGTCAATTTTAAATGTATGATCAGCTCATCCATATTAGCATCCAAATCTACGCATCTAATCGCTCCCGTAACAAACAGGTTATAGAAGGGGGTGCACGACTGAGTCATGTAAAGTGTTAAAATTTGAATTAAGAAAATCGTTTACATATTGTGCCAAAGCATAGTGGAATTGGAGCTGATTAAAACCTAAATTATGACCATGCGTAACGCCCTTGAGGTGGAGAAATAATTTACCCAATTTAAGGACTGAAAATTGGACATTTTTACCATGGTTGGGAACGAATATAAAAAGGACACTGGATCCGTCACTAAACGTAATAGCAGTTTTGACACATAAGAATCGGTAAAGCAGGCGTATCCAGCAGTGCCCCATTTGACACATGAACCACATCGCCCGCACCATGTGCTGTCGGTGTATTTTCCTCGGCCCTAAAAATCGATGTAATACTAATTGTCATTTTGGTCTCCATGCCAACAAGGGAAAATGAACACTTTATTCTCGCTGAAGCGGGCATGCTTTACCCGAGCAGTCTCGAGGGGTAACAAACTCGTCGAAACGCCCCCCACAGCAAATGCCCATAAAAATGTAAAAATAAAGCAATGCTTACCTGAATAACGACGCCTCTAAGTAATACAGAAAGAAAAAGAAGTCAATAGATTACTCATGGTTCTTCAACATTATAAAAAGAAGAAAAAAGAACCCCTACACAGCATTGCTGGCAACGATGCGCCCAATCTCCTCTCTCAACGCTAGCGGTAGCAATAACCTTGGCGGACACACACTGCTCGACAGAGAATGACAGAGAACATGCAATTCACAGAGCAGCATGGCAGCCGCAGCCTACTAGGTGTTCTGTGATGGCAGCAACTACTAGAGCCATCGTGCAAATTTACCGCGCTTTTTTTAAACTTTCCATTGTACCAAGTAGTACATTATTACATGACCCAATCTGGTTTTCATTTGGTGTTAAAATAAGAGATTAAACATTCTTTAAAGGAACAAGACTTCGTGTAAATAGAGGAACGATATGAATATCTCCTGGAAAGTTCTATTACAATCCCTATTCTAAGCTAGGTAGAAAGGGATTTTAACTTGACTCTAGTTGTCCCGACAACATCCCAATTTTATATTTGACTTTTCAAAATAAAAAAGTTAAGACCTTTTTCTTCAATTTTAGCTTACCAAGTAATATTTTGCTTCTCTTGTGATAGGTTTTCTTAATTTGCGTATTTTTTCACAAATTATGTATTCACCATAAAAATGGCGGGAAACACCTTTTCCAATTAAAACATTAACATTTATTAATATATAGCTATTTGTTTTATTTAATAAAATATATAAGTAAGGAAATTATTTATTATTTAAAACGTTTTGCTCAATAAGTTTTTCAATGGTTTGTGTCAAATTGCACCACCCACCACCCACTACCCACCACCCCTATGGTGTTTTTGGTACAGTCCAAAATGCGCGGCTAGTGTGAGCAGGTCGGCTGAAGTCTGAAACCTGCCTCATTGAAGTGCTGGTCTCGTGTGCGGTAAGAACTTATTCCCGAAATTGTTTAGGTTTGGAATCCATGTTTTATATGTCCATTATTTTGTGCATCATACGTTTTATCTTTTTATTTCCCTGTTTGTTTCAGAATAGTTGTCATTCAAAATTTATTTATAAATTTAAAAAAAAAAAATTAAGTTAAAATTTATTAACTTGCTTTGCTTGATAAAGCAATCCAAGATTCATTGCTAATATTTGCACATCTAATATTTTGGCCATCATACTTTTCTTTTATTTACCCATTTGTTTTAGAATATCTGTCATTCAAAATTTATGAATTTTTGAAGAAATTAAATTAAAAATGTATTAACTTGCTTTGCTCAATAAAGCAACCTAAAATCCATTACTAGTATTTAAAAAATTAATTAAAGTTAATATTTTTATTAATTTGTGCTCTTGTTGAGACAGCCAAATTTTATTTTATTTTAGCTGCCATTTATCATAATTGTACTGATCTGCAGAAACTTTACAGATTTCATGACATTGCTCTTTTAAATAGTCCTGGTCACATTCCCAGGTACTATTTGGTTTAACTTGTGAATTTACAACATGCTTCCAAGTAATACTTCTTTGGAGCCACATGACGTGTTTCAAAATATAGGTATTGTCATTGAAAATGCTGGGCAAGGAAGAAAGAATTAAGGTTTTCCTAATGTTACCTTAACCTACACAAAACTGTTCTACATTTTGGTATTTTCACTAAGTTACTAATCAAATCTTCTGAAGGTTGCCGAACAAGGGGTTATTGTCAGTAAAACTGTCTTGCTTCAGGTTTGATTGTTGCGTCACATTCACTGCACTCTTTCTTCTTGCCTTGGCTATATAAATGCACAGTTCTAAGATCAGAAAATTCTTCTCCTTTCAAAGGAAGTCCTAAGGACTTTCACAGAGAATGACTCTCCTCCTCTGCACACCTTATCGTAGGCGTGATGCTGTCGTCAGTTTGCTGATCCCTCCAGTTAATGTACCAATTGCTTTAACTTTTCCTCAGAATCAACGGTCATAATAACATCCATGTAGAACAAAAGTTCGTGGTTGGATCACTCATTTGTTTTGATTTTACTTGTCCAGTAATTTTATATTTTAAAGTTCATCTGACTTCTTTCCTTTGCTATTCCCCATGTCAGATAAGTTTTGCCAAGTTAGTTGTCCTATGGAGTCTTATTTGAGTCAGTTACATCTTTACTAAATACTGATCCAAGATCACAAGATTTTCTACATCTGTGAACACAGCATGGATCCCAGTTCTTCTATAATAAGAGCTTCTATTGAATGTTTCACTTACGCTATGTCTTCATGAATACTTCATCACATCTCATTTTCATTATGCCACAATGATGCATAACTGCGATGCTCTGTCTTTTATTTACCTTATTTTTTCTTTTTTCCCCCATTTTATTTTAAGTCTCTGTGTGTGGTTTCTGTATAGCAGTAGTATTGATGGTAGTGGTAGCTGTAGTGGTGGTGGTAGCGGTGGTGGTAGTAATAGTTGTAGCATTAGTATTAGCAGTATATAACTAACAAGTATTATTAGAAGAAACGCACACACAGGGGCTCCCTTATTTATTTTACTTTCTTTTATTTTTTTGTTCTTCAGCAGACATTGCAGTGAGGTTCTTGTGGCATACCACCAAGCTACATATCAGATGGTAGCTTTGAACTAAGTAATGCCTATCTGGTTTTAGAGGAATATATTTCCTCTTTTTGTCTTCTGTAATAAACAAAATGGGGCAGCATCCCAGAATTTAAAAGAAAAAGATGTTCTTAAGAAACTAACATTTTGGCATAGTCTATATACTTCCTCTTTTGCATTTTACCTATGGTATCAGCTGCAGGATTTGTGATGCAGTGTATGCTTGTATACATCTTGTGGAATCTGAGTGATTTTATTTTCTTTGGTCCAGTTTCTATCCTCCTTTGCTTCTGATGTGTAAAAATCATTCAGTCTCTTGAACGGAAACTGTGGTAAATGTATTTTGCAGTTTAAATAAAAACTGGCAAACTGCAAGAGGGATATAGTATGCTATACCACATACTTTATCAAGAAATGCCAGAAGATGAGTTTTCTTTTGTCATAGCTGAGTGCCAACTGCTGCTGCAAGTTGAAGCTGTCCCATTGCATCTGTGTCTTCAGTTCCACTGTTTGTGTTACTTTCAGAGGCTGTCACTTTTACACAATATTTGCACAACATCCACGGCTGACCAAACATTAACCTCATATGGGGGGTGAATATTATCAAAATTGTCTCAACACGTGAATTATATATGGTCACCCAGTGTTCTATATTTTTGTTATTCTTTTAGCATCTTATCACCTGCTTTTGTTTCAACATGTAGTTGATTGCAAGCCTCACTGTACTAGTTTCAATGAGTGACAAAGTCTGATCATGTCTACACTTCCTCTGAACTAAAATTCTCATCTCTCCAGAAAGTCTAAACTTGACACCTCAGCTACTTCTCTGGCTTTCTTCAAGATGCAAGTATTTCATTTCTAATTTCCTACAGTTTATCCATCTTTTCTTGCTGCAACTTTATGATAAATACTGAAAAGTGGTAAAACTGTTTTCTGAACTTGGAGAGTTCTTTACTGCACAATATTGCAGTCCATGCAGAACCGACAGCAATGTTTAAGTTCATCTGCAATTTTTCATATCTTTAAATACAGCTTATTTTGTGAACTGTATTCACATATCTGACCAATCAACAGCCCAGAGATTTGTTTTCTTTGTACTAATTTATTACAAATGTTAAACCAGACCTATTTTTATTGCACATTTTCCTGGCTGTGGAGCACAACTTAAATATTCCTGCTATATCTCTTACACATCTTTCAATTTTCAAAGTCCTATAATCAATATTTTATTTTATTGCATCTTGCCATTATATTTCTTTATATAATGGTGTTATTTGGCAACTGAATTTTTCTCTACATCTAATACTACTTCCAAAATGAGAGAATACATTGGCTGTACTTTAAATAGCATTTTAAAATTCATTTTAAATTTCCATACTAAGAATGAGTACTAGTGTTTTAAGGATTCCAAACCTTGTCCGAGTGTTGTGAGTGGTGTAAAGTGACATGCAAGACATCTGGTAGAGAAATCACTGCATCAAGAAGGTACAGAAAATATTTATTAATTTAGCAATATACATGGTGTTCATTTTTATTTGTGCATTCGCTTACCAATTTATGGCATCACTCTTTGAAGCGAGTCTACAGTTATATAGAAATGTACTTGTCTTGCATCATCTAACAATGTATAGTTGCCATATTTCTATCAGCCTAAGTAGCTAAATCAGCTGCTCGTATCAGGTGCAGAGTAAATTTCACTTGAACCTGCCCTCTAGTGACTGTTTGCAGAATTAACATGACTATACCATGGATGTCCTTTGAACCTATCCAAATGATATGGAAACAGTTCTTCAGAGCTTTGAGTTTGATGTAACGTATCAACAATGGTGTACTAGCAATATGAAGCTAGTACACCACTGTGTCTACATGTTGGAATTTTATTTTTAAACCAGATTGCTGAATGAAGGATATCAGTATGAACATGAACTGCTGCTTTGACTTTCTGGACAGGTATGGGGAATTTCAAGACACCTCACAATTCTAAAATGTTAAACAATTACCATGATTTACATGCTTAGGCTTTCACAGCCGGCGTTAATCCAATAGATGGTAGATTTCAGGCTTGTAGGCCGTGGTCTAGTTGAATTGGAGTGCCCGGCTTATATATAGGTGACAGGGACCTTCTCTCCTCTCCTATTGGTTGTCCATATACCAATCACTACTTTGTGACTGTGGGAACTGCCACATGATTGGTTCTGTTGGCGTTCTGGGGCTTCAGTTTTGTATTGTCTAGCACTGGCACCCAAACTGTGTATACGTGCTGTTTCTTTCAATAGAAAAGAAAAAACATGTACACACACACACAAAATAAGCCAGGCACTCCATCAATCACCCTCTAGTTGTTAACCAGCCAGGAGTCATTGAAGATGCCCAACGTAGTCTTGGGCGAAACGTCAGACAATTCTACTGGGCCACGGCCTACAAGCCTGAAATCTACCATCCATTGGATAACTATGATTACTTTGTGGCATGGTGTACTATGCAACAGATATACACAGAAATATTTCAATCTTTGAAATGTCTAACCCAAAACAAGTCTATTCTTTACTTTCAAAACATGTCAGTGTGGAAGATCAAATACTTAATTTAAAATTGTTAGCTAATGCTGGATTTCTGACAATGAAGTCATTAATCCTGTTGCTCTCCAATATTTTTCACTGATGCATGGGCCACTTAATTTAAAATAGCCCCTTCTAAACAATGCTGAAGTTTTTAATATTTTTCATGTATAATTGTTTTACCTAAGGAAATCTAAATCATTAAGTTTTCTGTGTAACACATTCATTGAAATCTCTCTAGACTTCACCCATTAAACTTTTTGAAACTTTAACACTGACCAAGCTACTACCGTGGTATGTATGTACATGTCCTTTAATTCTCAATTTCGATGTCAGAAAGTGCTCCAATAAAACACTGGAAGAAAGTATTGTTGTGTGCTGTATGGGAAGCTTCGTAAATGACCGCAGGCCTCGATAACTGAGTTAAGCATCTCTGCAATATTCAACCTGGTTGCTCTCTATGTAATCATTCTTGAACTTGTTGCAACTAAAGACTTGCCAGACAATGGTGGCCTCATACGTGACCACTGAAGGCCCAAATAAAAATGAACACTGTATAGGATATTAAAGACCCTCCATATAATGTAATAGACATCAAAGTAATGAAGGTGTAAAAACAAAATTTATAATTGTAAAATAGCAAAGAAAACATAGAAAATGTTACATACCATTTAATTTGAGTACTGATGAAGCATCTTTTTGTTACAGGTTCTCTCTGGGAGTTTTGTCACCAGAACTTGAACGACCATGAAAGGTAGGATAGGATTTCCCAGATACACACATGTATCATTCATTGTATTGTTGCTGGATCAACACAATATTCTGTTACAGGTTTTCTATGGGAGTTTGTGAAGAGGTAGTTCCATGTATCAGTGTCATTGCTGGATCTACAGGTTCTGCTGCAGGATTTCTTGCCAGAGCTTGAAGACATCAAAGGTAGGAGAACAGTCACTGAAAAAGAGCAAAACTTAATGGCATATAAACACTGACTAATGCTTGCACAGGATGCTGTTAAATGCAGGCATGAATCAGCAGTAACTATACATCAGACCACATTTTACATGCAAACTACAGTGGTATCCATTGTTTCCAAAATTAAACAAATTCTTAAAACCTGAATTTTACCTTGCTGATATTAAACAAGAAACCTATTCTTCAAAATTTTCCCAACCAGCCAGCCGCTTTCCAACTTTGTGGGTTTGGTAAAGGTTTAAAAAATTAGCCACTCAAGGAAATGAATGAAATATAGTGCAATGGATGCAGTTTTTATTGCTGATTACGATTTTGAAAGTTTTATTTGGTGCTCAAGCTTTGTTTTTTATTTGAGAAAATTTCGTACATGCTATGCAGCGGTTTTATTCCGCTTATGTGGCAGATATTTAGCAAATAAACGAGTATAATATATGTTAGAATGATTGATAAATGCATTTACATTAAAATTGTTGCATAAACACTGCCCAAGTTGTAAATATTTCGATAACACAGGACCCTGTCACCTCACTCATACATACACTAACCTTACCTAACACAGGCAGAATTTTGATAACACAAGACTCTGTTACCCCACTCATATACATACACTAACCTAACCTCACACAGGCAAAATGAAGATGAAGCTTGACGGCCAAATAACTTACAAAATTATAATCTGCAATAACAGTTTCAACATAAATGCACTAATCAATCATTCTAGCACATATTATACCCGTTTATAAAAATTTATTTGCTAAATATCTGCAGCATAAGTGAAATAAAACCACTGCATCATACATACAGAATTTGCTCATAAATCAAAAACGAAGCTTGGCTACCAAATAAAACTTTCAGAATCGTAATCAGCAATAAAGACTGCATCCATTATGCTATATTTCATGTTTTCTCGAGTGGCAGATATTGTAAACAATTATTGTGGGTTTTCCCCGGAGACTGAAATGCCGGTGCACTTTGTTCAGCTGAAGCTGCTTCACTAAATTGGTGACACTGTGTACACTTCCTACACAAGCCTCTAAGGCCAATTCTTGGGTTTTTGAAAAACCTTTGCCCTATATGTATTCATGAATGGAGAGTTTTTAAAAAGCAGTCCACATTAAATGTAGATTTTTCTACCCTGTGAATGAATCACTTCACATTTGTTAATAGAAAAATCATTTGTTGCAACTTTTGTGGACATATTATTGAATCTTCCAGGCCCCTTTGCTGTGGTCTGCTGGAGTAACTGGGTCCAGATGTTTCATCCCCAACTGCAGTGAACATCATTGGTGGTGCAGCAAGTTGTCTTCGTGAAGGTTCAGTGGCACTGAAACCTTGACTGTCTGGGATAGTATTTATACATAGGTAGGTCTTCTCTGATTGGCAGAGTGGCTGGTGGCAGGAGCCTAGCTTCTTGGTTGTTAAAAGTTTGATTGGTTCACATTGTTTTTAAGTCTAGAATGTGAATTGTCATCAATGAGATACAAAGTTCTGTTGTGCTTAAGGGCTTCTTCCTTCCTATTAAAATTGTTGGGGTGCTTATAAATTTCTATAGCTTTGTGCTGTAGTCAAGGATGGTGTGAGAGAATCTTAGTGTCTTGAAACTTGTTTATGCATTCCCCCTCCACTTCCATGGCATGTTCAGTGACCGACTTCTCAAATTGTCCTAAACATCACTGATTATGTCCACTGCAGTTGTGTACAAAACATCTGAATCTAGTTACTCCAGAAGATCCAGGCAAATGAGCCTGGAAGATCCTTCTAGAAATGCTAACTCCAGCAAGAAAGCCTATGCTTGCTTTCATGGATATGTTCACACACTTGTATCACAAACACCAGGGAAAATAGAAATATGTTTACTTGTTCATTTGTTCCCACTGCAAGCAGAGCTTAGGGATGTTGAATACATTATACAATTGGAACATGCATCTTTAATAGCATACCCATTACCAGTAATACTATTATTTCCCTCTATCTTTGTAAGAAAGAAAAAGAAATAAAGGTTTTCTTATTCAAATTTTAAGCCACTACCACTAAGAGTAAACTACACAACATGCTATAAATTGCCATCCATGATCTGTGATGTATTTAATATTTACCTAATTGATGAGATATTAAGAACTCCTCAAACAGTATATGGGGAGTATATAAGTATGACTTCAAATATTTCTTAAAGATTAATTAAGGAAATTGAAGCTATTAACAGTGAAGCAACAAAATTCTAAAGTAAAAACAAATTAGAAACTAAAAACTTCTTATCTTAGTAATGTTGCAACATTACTAAGATAAGTGAAGTTTTTAGTTTCTAATTTGTTCTTACTTTACTAGTTTCTTAAAGATTTTGTTTACTAGAATTGCATAATAGTTTGAGGTAACTTATTAACCTAACAGTATTTCTGCTGGGGTTTGAAACTCAACACATGTCCGTTCACACTAATAATAAAGTAAGACACATCTACTCTGAAAACCACTGTACATTAGTTCATCCCTTTTCAAATTGCCTGGTTTACGTTTTCATAGCATCTGCTCTGTATGTTTATATTAGAGATAACCTTGACGAGTTAGGAATGGTGGTATTTTTAAGGCTTATCTGAGCTGAATGTTGAGTGACAACCTTCTGAAATTAAAAAATGCATAGCTTCCATTGTAAGTTGCATAGAAACAGGAATTCTGTTTGACCATGAACAAAAAATAATTTCCTGTGTAATTATGAGATTGACAACCATCATTTTCAAGTATTTATGCAAGCGTAACTAACGAAGGTAATGTTCAGTTTAGATGTGTAGTATGTGTGTACCCATACTTGGCATCGCTGATAGAAAGGGCAAGTACCAAGAGAACAAAAAACTTAAGAATTGACTGTGCTGTGTTCTATCTGCATCCTTGGTGCTCATTGCCGTCTGCTATCATACAAAGGTGTAGATGAAACCAAACATCTTTAAAAGTACTTTCAAAGGCTTTACTTACCAACTTCATGAAAGGAGATGCTGAAACTGGCCGTTGTCCATACATTTTTGGCTCTCTTTAGGAAACCATCACTTGCTGTAGTTCATGTTGAGAAATGCTAGCAATTTCCTGGTAGATATTTTGTTTTAATTCTTCCAGAGTGTGGGTTTGTCTTGTACACTTTGTTACCCCAGAGAGATCCCTTATTGGAGCTCTAAGAAACCTTTCTCTGCTACTGGTGCAACATACAATTTTTTCATCATGAAGGGGTACTTCATGAACAGTATTAGGTTCTGAGTTTGAGCTAATTTTTTTAAGAGAACAGTTGACACCTGTACACCTGACATTTCATCCACCATTCCAACGAGCATCCTTGGAGGGGTGGTGACTACTATGCTTGTATAGAAACATTTTACTGGCTAACCCCCTGTGATTTCTATCTCTAGAGTAACTTAAAACATAAAGTGTAAAAGACAGATCCAACATTCCCTAGGAGAATTAAAACATCTGCCAGGAAATTGCCAGCATTTCTCAATGCAAACTATGGCGAGTGATGGATAGTTTCCTAAAGAGGTGCCAAAAATGTATGTATGGATGACAGTGGCCAGTTTCACCATCTGCTTTCATAAAGTTGGTGAGAAAGGCCTTTAAAAGAAGTTTTAAAAATGTATGGTTTCATCCGCACCTTTCTATGATAGCGGCAGATGGCAATGAGCATTGAGGATGCAAAATACCCTGCAGCCAGTTCATATAAGCTTTTTGCTTGCCTTTAACTTTTGCACTTCCCTTAGTTACTTATGTTGCTGGACCAATGGACAATTTTTTTTTTTTTTTTTTTTACAGATATTCTATGGGAGTTTGTCATCAGGACTTGAAGAGGAGTCACCAGCTACTGTACGATACACCACTGTATCATCGTTGGACCTACATATCCTTCAAGTATTTCTCACCGGGGCTTGAATACATCGCCATCAGCACTTGAAGAGGATTCACCAGTTACATCATATCATCGTTGGACCTACATATTCCTCTGCAAGTATTTCTCACCGGGGCTTGAAGACATCGAAAGGTAGGAGAAGATGGTCCACTTATTACTTGCAGGTATTGCCGCTGGGTCATTGTCTGGCATCGCTGTAGGACCTCCACTGCCTGATGTGACCAAGTTTAAGGATGTACTTCCCTTGAGTGATCTGTTTACTATTAACAGACTTGCTCATAGGAATGCATCTGGGGGCCACAGGTGACTATCTCCCCGGGATCCTGCACCCGACTTGGGGGTTGTGGAGGATGTGTTAGGGAGTAGAGTAGGCAGCCAATGGGGCCTGCGGGGTGGGGTACTGTCACTAACCCAATCCTCCCCTTGCCCATGGTTAGGTCGCGGTACTAACAATATTTTGTAAGTGCGCCAGGAAGAGCGGAACCTGGAACCAGTTACCTCCGTGTCCCGCTTGATTCCTCTGTTGGCTGGGCGATGTCAAGACATATGAGACAAGGGCTTTACCTGCTGTTTGGGAGAATATGTGCTGCCATTTCATGTTTTCTTCTGTTTCAGCTTCCAGGTTATAACAAGGTAGGTTATCTCATATATTGTATTTAGTTTTTCTCGGCGGCATGTTTCTCTCGACCAGCGTATTCTTATAACCTTATGTTGAAGGTTATAAGTGTTCAGTAGCTTCATTTATTTTTTTTTACAGACGTGCTCCCCAGGAAAGCACGCTCTGTTGGCCAAATGTACTGTTAATTGTTGGATATGTGTGTATGGTGTGCGACTCTGGGGGCAGGTTAGGTTAGCGGACCATTAGGTAGGGTTTAGTTAGGCGAAGCACCAGTGCTTGCATAGCATCAGCATACCAACAAACCCCATTCAAAATTTAGTCAGTTGGTTTTTTCTATTTTTTCCTGGAAGGGAGTGTTGATCCCATATTTTTCCCCCTTCTTGCCCCTGTACCTCAACGTGGTTTGGGGGTGGCAACAAACAAATATTCACTTGTGTCCTATCTTTACAGTGGAATGTTTACTAAGTTTGTGTCCACTGCAAAGTTATCTACTTGCACACTGGATAACTATGGACACAAGTGAATATTTGCTTGGCGAAAGCAGGGGCATAGGTACATTTCTTGGAGACTGTTGCAGGAATAAGCAAGGAGATGGAGTCTTAAGTCCTGAAATGTTAAGTTAGCAGAAGAGGCAGAGAATACTGTAAGTACAAACCTCAATTTCTTTTTGCATATTGTCATTTCAGCAACTTAATGTAGTTAACATGACTATTACCATGAATTGTTTTAATTACAGTAGTGCTCATAAGTGTTTTGATAATGTTTCCTCAACATTTCTTTATTAATGTTAATTGGTTGACATCTTGTAAATAGGTAACTTGAACTATAAATGACAATAAACACATACATAAACATAAAATGACACTTCTGGGGATAGTGTGTTGTATGTCAAAAAACAAAACTGTGAAATCAAGAATATATTGAAAAGCTTGGCAGTGAAAGAGGGGGGGAAAACAATGACAAATGAAGAGAACAGTATGAAAGCGAGATGGAGATGGATAGAGGCTGGTACCCCATGCTTAACAGCATAGAGTTAGGGAAAGAATAGGTCACATGTGCCACTCGTGGTCATGAGATTCCCCCTCCATGTTTTACAGTGGGAACCTGGTACTGTGGATTGAATCTTTCACCTTCACGTCAACGAACATATTGAATGCCATCATAAGAAATCAAATTAAATTTGCTCTCATCACTCCATAATACTCGACATATTTCCAGTGACAATGTTCTTTTGCAAAGGTCTCTTCTGTCTGTTGAGGATTTACGAAGGGTTTCTTGCAAGGGCAATGAACTGTCAAATCCACATTCTTTAATCTGTTTTACTGTAGATACATAGACGTCTACTCCATAATTCTAGCTCAGATTGGCACTCATTTGTCATGCAGACTTTCGAAAATCTGATACGGATTACCTTCTAATTATTCTATGTATTTTATCGGTTGTTTTCTAGGTCGACCCTTTCGTGATTTGTTGTGTACATGACCACAGACCTGATAGTTTGTTCCAGACAGATACAAGTTGTCTAGATAAATGAAAATTAAGAGCAACTTCTGCATATTTCCCTTCTTGTAAAGCATTTATTACACCTTCCGCAAATGTATACAGTATTCTTTACATTGAGGTGATGGCATATTTAATGAATGATTCACAATTTATCTGAAACACGTGCAAAGTAAAACATCAAAGAGAAATCTATAAAAGTTTTGTCAACATTTTTGAGCCACCTCTGCTGTTATTGCCCCATTTGGAAGATACTTACCTAGAGGTGTTGACTCTGATGTGTTTTACTGGGTTCTTCATTTTAAACCTAACGGGTGCACAGCATTGTGCCTGTGTCTGATTGGGTGTACCACAGCTGGCTTTGCTCCTACATAAACTCCACACGCAAAGCATGTATAACACTCTTACCTTATAGAAGATGCTGGAAATGTCGTCCACCCTCGGTTAAACAAGCATTATTTCGGGAGAGCACATTCTAATTAAGTTGGGCCACTGTAATATTTCAGATTTCATTTCTAAAATTTTGTTTTAGTTCTTCCAATGTATGTGGATTTGTCTCGTAAACTTTGTCTTTCAGGTTACTACCCCGCACACTGTTAGATCGGGGGAGCAAGAGGGCCATACAGCAGCACTAATCACTATCTTCAAACACTTCCCTAATTTTATTCATGGACTCCTCTGCTGTATGGGCAGTAGCAGAATCTTTTTGAAACCACACATGATTTCTCTTCTTCTGTCAGTTCATGATTAAATGGAGTCAAAATGTCATTTCGGTACCTTTCTGCTTTTACAGTCTGCTCGTAGAATATTGGACCTATTGTGTCTAGCACTAATAGCACACCAAACTCTAACTCTTCGATCATAATGAGGGATTTCTTGAACACGATGTGGATTTTCAGAGGCCCAGTACTGACTGTTATGAGTGTTGACATGACCATTTAGGTGGAACCCTGCCTCGTCGGAAAAGAACCGAAGCTGTGGCTCAATTAAACCATCATTCACTGATGAAAGACACCATTCACAATAATGCATTTGTGATACTGGATCACCTTGTTTTAAAGTATGAACACTTGAACACATATGGTTTTAGTTTTAAGGATTTAGTTATGCTATGTGCAGAAGACTCTGAAATTCCCACCTGTTGTGCAAATTTTGGGATGGATCTGGTTGGTGAACGTTCAATACATGTGCTTATTTCGTCTTAACTTTTCCCCTGTTGAAACTATGTTTAAGCTTTGGTTTTTTGTTTGCCACAAAACCAGTGGTTTCGAATTTCTTCACAATCTTGTGAATTGCAAATCTGGAAGGAAATTCAAATATATGCTGTGTGAACAGGCTTGGCAATTCCCATTTATAACTTTCACACACAAAAATACTCTAGAGGCAAGTGCCTGTTCATGTTGGTGGCCAGTACAATATAGGTTGCGCGTTCGTTCTTGACGAATGACCTTGAGCAGAAATCCAATGAGTGAGCCTACCCTTAATAAACAGGTCAGCAAATGTTTATGCTATGATAACAGACACCTCTGTTTTCCTCTGTCGCGTTTGTGTATACAGTCGACTGCAGAAGTTTTGTGCGGTACGGATGTATGTATGCATGCAACGAAAATAGCAATTCAGACGAGGGAGAGATGTCGGGAATAGAATAAATGCAAGAAAGTTAAGTGGAAACAGTTATAGAGGTATAGTGTATAATACGTGTGGCTGATATTACTGCAAGTGTCATAAATTGATTTGTAGTGTTGTACTACTTCAGCTCAGAAGCATGCGCGTCATCTCACTGCAGACTGTACCTCCTCTCTCTCGTTCCCGCAAAAGCTGAGTAGAGACTCGCATTCAACCTTTCATATAAAATTTTCATTCGTCAAGAAGTATAGCGCGACCTGTACCATGTGCACAACGGCAGCCAGTAGTAGGGAAATCCAGCAAGGTCACAGGAGAGGTGAAATGCTGTATGCCCTGTTAGGGTTTAAACCAAGAACCCTGCAGTTGGCAAAAGTCAGCTACCTGCACCCTTGTACAATACTCTTATGTTTGTGTAAGTACTGCCAACATTAGAGATCAGTCAGGCTTTGTCAAAACACTTATGAGCGCTACTGTACTTGTCTTAAATTAATGAAAAATTTAGTCGGCATATTTGGAAAATTGCTACTTTGTAACCACTATGTAACTTATTAAAAGTTTAGAATTGACTGGGATGAAAATTCACTGTATTCTGTAATATACTGCTTGCACACTTATTTGGAGCCCTGGAATCTATTGCTAGGAATGGTACCAGTCAAGGTCTGTGCTTTGACTATGTAATAACTGAGCATTGTTGTCCATACTCCAGTGTTACCACATTGCATTTTACTGTGTTGTTACCTTTGTTGCTGTCCTTTGGCATTATACCACTTTACTTTTGTTTATCAACTAGAACAGTAATTTTAAGTGCTAAATGCCTAAAGCAGACTTAGCATCAACACTGCAAACTCCTGTAAACACTAAAAGGAGCCAAGTGTTTAAGCCTTTTGCTCCAGCCATTGGCTAACCTGGAAGAAACAATTGCAAGAAACTACATCATATAATTAAAAGCACGACTGCATAAGGCATCAAAACTCCTGTTGCCATTTTTGACAATGCTATCTGAGAGCACCAGATACCTTAATATCATAATTTTTACCTTCTCTACTATGTGTAGTAAAGTAGAGAAAGTATTGTATTCCACTGAAAAATTTGATGTCAAGATTTCACAAGAAAGGTTTTGAGGCCCCATGAATAAAAAACATTTTTAGAAGTGTGTGTGCAGGTGCATGCATCCGTGCGTGTGGGTGGGTGGGTTGGTGTGTCATATTGGTGCATTGAAAGATGATAGAACATCAAGTGATTGTAACACCATGGTTTAGAATATGAGAGGCAGAGGAAGTGAAGGACACTAAAAGGACTGAGTAAGGTTATCAGAAGTAAAAACAGCGGTGATAGCCCTAAAAGTTGTAGACTGTTGACGAGAAGAAAACTGTGGTAAAACTTTAGAAGACAGTGATAGAAAGGTAACCAGACTGGATTTTGTCATTTTCCCACAATGTGGTAACCCATTCCATAGCCTCTCTCCACTGCACAAGAAAACGAAGAGAAGCCAGGAAAATGTTGCTGTCAGAGGTGCCCTAAAATCCTTGCCTTATAGTAGATGCTGGAAATTTTAATGTTCTGCTTTCAAACAGGCAACGTATCCCCTAAAATGGCATTTGCCTAAGCTCAGCAACAGGAATCCTAGTCATTTCTTGAATATCACTAAATTCCTGTAATGTATGAAGGTTAGAACAAGGATTACCACTGTTGAGCTTACACGAGTGAATGACTACATTCTCAATAGTGATGAGATTTTATAGCCTAACACTCGACTGTTTAGTTGCCCTTATTAGTCCATATGCATCTGTATCGATCTACATGCATTAATACAGACCCAAAAACATCCAAACTGCTGCATGGTATTTTTTCAATGTGCACCTGGAAACACGATAATGCAGCTGCTGTACACAAGGTCATTCAAGCGACTTATTTTTCTATGCTCTGAAAGTGCAGTATAGAGCTGACAGTGACTGTGTGGTTGAATTATTACCAGTGTGCTTTATTGTCTTGTACTTAGTCACAAAGTGTGTTATAGGTCAGCATTTGTTTTCTACTGCACAGCATGTATTTGATTCGTATGTATTATCTCAATCAGCTTACCAAGCAAAAGTGCAATTTGCAGAAGCAAAAGTGCAATTTTCAGAAAGATTTCCGGGTATAAAAGTTCCAGGCCATACAACAATCCACGAGTTTTACAATACAGGCCACAGGAACTGTTCAGATTCAGAAAGCTAAGACACTGTGCAGTGTATGGTTCTTGCCAAAGAAACATTAGATGACATCGGTCAGTTTGGAGAATTTCCCCCAAAATCTTTCACAACAGGCAGGCATTTCTTGCACCTATTTGTAAAGAGCTACTAAATTGCCAAAGTTAAAACAATATAAAATAACTGGCACAACCAGGCAACTGCAATTAGACACACATTTTGTGAGTGGACTCCTCAATAGTGTCTGCAATGGCAAAATTGACCCACATTTAATATTTTTTACGGATGAGGCTTGGTTCTACCTTCATGGATGTGTACACAAAATCGTTACTGGAGCTCTGAGAAACCTAATTGTTCATGAAGTACCCCTTCATGATGAAAAAATTAGTGTATGGTATGCCTTTAGCCGAGAAAATTATAGGCCCAATTGTAAGTTGACAGTTGATCTCATACATACATGAATACAACTTTGCGTCCCCTTTTTTTTTTTAGATGATTAACTAACATAGTGATTTTGCCTTTTTTCAACAAGACTCTGCAACAGCTCATGTGGCCAATTATTAGATGAGAATAATCAAGTGTGTTTCAGGACAGAATTAGGAGATTTGTGGCCCCCTCGGTGCTCCTACCTAACCTCTATGTATGGTTTCTATCTCTGGGGTAACAATGCATAAACTCGCACACCCTGGAAGAATTAAAACAAAATATCTGCCAGGAAATTGCCAGTATTTCTCAATGTCAACTACAGCAAGTGATGGATAGTTTTCCTAAAGAGGTGCCAAAAATGTATGGACAATGACGGTGACCAGTTTGAGGGTCTCCTTCAATAACATCAGTAAGTAAAGCCTTTAAAAGTTGGTTTCATCCATGCTGTTCTGACAGCGGCAGTCGGTGATGAGTACCAAGGACACGTACAGGCAAAACAAAGTGCAGTCGGTTCAGTCTTCTGGATCAGCTGTTATAAGGATATTGCTAGAACAAGGTAAGGGTGGGCATGAAGTGTTTTACTAGTCCATTTCGAACAGTTTCTTACATAGTTTTGATAAACTCAGGTACACATATTCAAATTACAATTTATAAAATTTTAATTTATTTAACATCAATAAAATATAGTTAACACAGTGAAGTGAACACAATAGATGTACTTTTGAAATATGAAAGTAATTTTTAAAGCAAGAACTGATTTTTACAGGAGATTTCATTTTTGTGGATTAACTCTCTCCCACATTTCATTTAGTTTTCACAAGCATGTCACAATGAAAGAAATAGATAATAAATATGAACTACTGGAAACAAAAGCTGTGAATATTAATGTTTTTATACGTCAGTTTTTACTTTCAAAATCACTCTCATAAAATAGACTAGTTTAAACAAATTTCTTGCATATTAAAGCTTTATACAAAACTTTAGGCGGCAAGGAAAGATTTTTATATAACACTCAATTTCATTCAGAAGCTGCAAAGTAAACACTGCCAGTGCATTTTATCTCACAGTATGCAGTTCTTGTTACACAAGGTGAATCACTGCCCATAACTTTTCTTTTCTTTTTTTTCTTTCTTTTTTTTTTTTTTTCTTATACATGCTAATGTTTGTTGCCAACTTTACAGTTGATTTCCTTATTTAGATAGGCCATGGTTTCTCACCCAATAAAAAGCAATTAAGGCACAAGAGTTTGGGTTAAGGTCTATTTTCTTGATTTTATAAACTTTTGTTACATATACTTTCCTATCCCATCTCTGAAATGAAACACTACATCAATCCAATGTCAAAATTAGCAAAACAGAAAATGGCAAATCTAAACAATTAGAGGAATAACTGGCTTAAAACATTCTAATATTTACAATGGAATCAGGCTGAAAAATTGAATACCATAGCTGGAATTTGAAATGTGGAGATTAAGTTTTGAATGCTGTTGCTCAAACCAACTGTACTAGGGCAGGGCCTCTCAAAGCTTAAAATTGCACCAAGCGCAATCCAAAGTACCAAGATTCCTTGCACCATGCATCATGGCGACTTGGTTAAGCTCGGCTCAACTCGTGCATGGCAGACCAAAGAATGAAGGACACCTAAATTGACAGATGACTTGCTTATCAATCAAAAGATATGTGCTCCAAACAAATCAAAGAATGCCAAAAGTCCATTTAAATCAGATTGAAAACTTTATTTTTTTGAAAGCTCTTACGACAGAGCAAAATGACTAGTGTAGTATATAATTATATGTGTAAGAAGATCATCTGTTGAAAGACGCTGAGTACACCCAGAAATGTGGTAAAATCATAGGGGATGCTAGACAGAAAGAATTAGAGGTTGCTATATCTTACAGTAAAGCATTCTTTATCCAAATGAGATTTGTACCAGTGCTTTCTAGATCATTAAAATGAAAGACCAAATTTGGTACTAAAAACTAAATCAGTTCAACCCTGCACATTGCATGTAAGCTTTAGGCAGGGAGGCACAAAGTGAGGGAGGGTGAGACAGAAAGAGTGTTCATGAGACTTCTGGCTGTTAGCTTATGTGAAAAGCCTTCAAGAAAAAGGTAAATTTCTAGGATCCATACTACATCATTCCTGCCTTTAAACAAAAGAAAGGGCTTGCAGGATGAGCAGTTTTGTGAATGGTCATGAGTACTATACATGTTGACAGACAGTTTGGGATACGCTGTCTCAGCAGTTTTAGCAAGTATAGAGTGATTGTATCGTCAAAGCCAGCTACTTGTGAGACAGTAAAGAACGGAAGTGTCAAGCTTACTAGAAGACAACAGTGAATTGTAAGATTATGAAGAACTGGAGATTGTGTTAACAATGGTAAAAACTTTTTGTCCTTCGGTTTAGAATATAAAGTGACTGAAAAAGCAGTTGGGCTCTTATTTGTTACATTATAAAAATGTTCTTACACCAAATATAGTAGGCTACATTAATAATGATATAATTAATATCTGATCAAAATTGTTCAATTCAGATATCCTGTTTAGGATGCTTAGAATGGATTAAAACTAAATAAGCTTTTACACTCGATGGAGTTTGAACCATTGATCTTCAATCACACCAAGTAGTTTCTAGAGCAGTAATCCACTCACCCAAGAGGCAACTATGCTGAGTTACTATGACGTTTTGTTTTCACACTAATTTTAAAGTTTTTTGGAGCTTCTTTGCATTTTTGCAACATTAGTAAATATTGGATAGTTACATGAGCATGTGAAGAGTTACAAAAAAACTTCATTGCTGATGAACATGTTTACCAAAAGTGGGAATGTTTTCACATAATCTGTATTTTGCATATACAGAAATCTTGGGGCAGCTGATTCATCTTGTATTAATACAAAATTAGAGGAAATGCATACTTTAACAAGTAAATTTCACTCTTGTTTAGAGTGAAAACTGTACACCTTTATCAAAACATACCTTTTATATCAAAGTACACTTAAACATCATTGAAGTACATTCAACTCTCAGATGAACTTGCAAAAGCACTGGAATCTGTACTTGAAATGTGTATATGGTCTTCTTTAAGCTGCTATGTATCTTATGACATATCTTAAAGCAAGATGTGTCCAAAGATTAATAAATATGCCAGAATTAAAGTGAAAGTATTACTGTGGTTATACTGTAAATATAATAAATTCCTTTGGGTCTCTACTTCATTGCCATTTGAGATCACATTGGTGTTTAGCCAAGAATATAGTCAATTAAGTACAGCATTTCAACAGCTTTACTTCGATGCTGAGATTAAAATGTTTATCATATCTCGAGCGATGTTCATCTTTTCTTGGGAGTTGGATTTGTTTTCCAACTTTGACAATTAAGTCATTTCAAAGTAAAAATGGAAGCTTTTGTTAAAGAAGAAGTTAGCTGGTTTTAATGCACTGATCGGATCTAAGCAAGTTGCAACTCTTGAAAACGTGGAAATATCCTCAAATGAGTTCTTAGGGATGAAACTAATTTGAATTATTATATAACAATACTGTAACGCCAGCTTGATGCACAATAAAGTATGGTTGGGGCCAACCTACCTCGCACCACATCAGGCATGGAACATATCAATGGCACTCAAGGTCAAGCTGTCCCACATCACTCATGTGAGCAAACAAAAATCAGGGCAGTAGAACCAAAAGGGGTTTTTGTGATTATTTGTGAATTGTTCAGTGTTCAGCATATTTGGAGAGATTCCAGAAAAGGTGAAGTTCAAGAAAGGCTCGTATTACATCTTTGCTATATAAGGAAGCAAGGCAATGAAAGCAGTAGTAGTTAGACATCAGTTGTAGCAGCAGTCTGTTTTTAGTTTGTGTTCAGCTGCATGTATACGGTCATTGTGAGAGAACTCGTGTCGAAAAGATAGCAAAGCAGTTAATGAGTGAGTGATTGCATCGTTTTTTGTGAGACAGAGAGAATAGACAATTGTGTTCAGGATAAGAGAAGACAACAGCTGTGAGTTGTAATATCACAGACTGTAGACTGTGCTAATGTCAATAAGAGAACTGTCGTTGTGCATTCAGTTTTGGAGGAAAATAAAGTGAGAAAAAATAAGTGGACTGGACTTTTGTCGGTTTTGTCACATTGGTGTCAGAAGTGGGATGTATTAAATTGTAATTTTGTTATACTATTTGCTGTTTTAATTCTGATAAGTTTCTCATAATTCTTGTTTTTTTTATAATAAATATGTTACAGTGAATTTGGCAAAATTTGTGTCCCAGCACTTGCAAGGAGTGCAAACTGCCTTGCTTCTGAAATGTTTGCTTGCCTGATGTAACAATTCAATCATGGATGCTAGTTCACTTGCTGAGACCATTTAACAATCAATTATCCACAAATCAACTGCATCTGGATAGTAGTTATGAATGGCTTTCTAAAGATTTCTAGAATTTGACAGTGTTCTGACAGGGTATTTGGGGCTAACTTCCTCTTGGCAATTCGAGAAATTGTTTCCCAACTTCTCGTCTCTCCCCAACAAATGTCAGATCAGGAAGTGGCAAGTGCCAGCAATGTTTCTGAAAGTGTGATGTCTTATATTCAATTCCAACATATAGCATAAATGCATCACAATATCAAGTAATGCAGGAACTTACTGGCACTAATATAGTCAATAAAATATATTGACTCCAAATACAGTGCACAACAAAACACAGTTGGGGCTAAGCTACTTCACCATGCAGTGAACAAAGGTGCTCAAGACCTTGAGTGACTGTTTGTGCATATGTAATTATCAATGAACACAGTAATTAAAGGGTCGATGGAATGTTCAAGAGACATGCAGCAGCTGGCACGTTTGTAGAAGTTCCAGAAAGGACCATGTGAGGTAATCTCCACTAAATGAGACAAGGCAGCAGCTTGAGGAGTTAGACATTGGTCATTGTCAGTAAGTACGAGACAGCTGTGTGTGGGGAAACTGACATGTCAAAGTGAAGTTTTAATGAGTATCAAGTGGTTGTATTGTCAGTGAATGAGACAGAAAGTAAGATGGGCAGTGAAAGGATGGAGTTAAGGCTACAAAAAAACAGTTGGGGTTGTAATATAACGAAAGATTGCAGACTATTATATCAGAAGTGCAGAAGTTTAGAAGAAAAATGAAGTGATAAAAAAAGTAACTGGACTGGTTTTTGTCATTTTGTCACTATCTATAAACTAAATGTTAAGAACATGTTGGAACTTTTTTGAAATGACCAGACACAGTAAAATGACAAGCTTGAGATATGAACATCTGGACACCCTCAAAAGTTAATCCTCTTACTGATTGTTTAGTATTTCATCTGCCATTAAAAGTGTAGTATCTGTAAAGCTGTTGAAAACATGGATGGAGACTGGAGTATAAGTTGGGCGTCTGCCACTGGACTGTTTTGTGCACTGATTGTAGTAATGTAAAAACATTTTTGAAGAAAACCTTTAAACACAATTTAGAAAAAAGCTACAAAAATATATCTTCATTAGTTTTCAAGCAATAAATATTTTATTATACCTTAAAGCCAGATATAAACTGCACATTTCACGGCATAACCTGAGACTAATAAAACCCAATTTCTATAAATTGAGAGAGTAAAATGCACTGGCTGTAATACGGAGAAACTAATTCTCCGAAAAGCACTTGGGTCTTATGCTAAGGAACAAAGTTTGACTTATTTAACGAACTGGAACCAACCCTTCAGGGCAAGTTCTTGGAAGTGTTTCATTCGAACCATCAAACAACTGATACAACCATTCTGAAGCATTTTCTCATTTTGATATGTAATAAAAACCAATACTGTCCCATGCTATTGGCTGGAACAACCAAGTATAAAGCACACATACAAACCCATCACTCATATTGCTTCCTTTTCCTGGAAATCCACACCCGCACATTTATTGCTAAATTCCAACTTCTCGCTTCAAAAGATGGTTATTTTTCTGTATATCAGGCCTGGGAACACTTTACCTCCTTTGTAATTTTGGCACTTAGTCACGCTCTCAAATGTTTGGGCAGTCTGAGAGCAGTACGCTTCTCCAGACTGCAGTGAGGCATGTTATAATTTCATAAGATACTTACATAAGCTTTGAAAGTCTTTGGCTTCTGACTAATCAATTTTTAAAACTGGCAGAAAAAAATTGCACTGGTTGATTAATAAATTACATACACAGTGTTCATTTTTGTTTCCGCATTCCAATTTGACGTCACTCTTTGAAGCGAGTCTATGGCTACCTAGGAATGTACTTCCGCTTTGTGCCATCTAACAACGTATAGCTGTAATATTTCTATCAGCCTTGGCAGTTGCATCAGTGGTGTCAGATGTGTTTTTAGAGTATTTTTCACTCAGAGCTGTTCCTTAGCAACTATTTGCAGAATTAACAAGACTATATCACAAGGGTGTCCTTTCAACCTGTTCACATGATATGGAAGCAGGTTTTCAGAGCTTTTATTACAATGCAGCACATCCTCACTATTAGAGGGAATATGAACTTGGCAATACAACACTGTCTACATGTTGGAATGCTATTTGTGAACCGGATTGCTGAATGAAATGGTATATTGGTAGATCAGCTGCTGCATTGATTTTCTGGACAGGTATGTGGAATTCCCTGAGACACTTTGCAGAACTCTGAGATATATGTTAAAACAGTAACCATGATTATTTTGTGGTGCTTTATCGTGGCATGGCATACATAAATGACACACCTATATACATGGGTATTTTGTACCTTTGGGGTGCCTAACCAACAGAAGTTCATTCCTTACTTTCAAAATGTCTCAGGGTGGAAGAACATCAAATGCTTCATATAACACCCCCTTCTAAACAATGCTGAAATTTTTGATACTTTTTTAATGTACAGTTCTATTTTACCAATGGAAATCTAATCTATTAAGTTTTCTATCTAACACATTCATTGAAACTCTCCAGACTTTACCATGTTTTTAAAACTTTACCCGACCACCAAGCCAATGCCCTTATATGTACGCACAACTTCTCAATTTTGCTGTCAGAAAGACTTCCAACAAACTGCTGAAAGAAACTAGTGTTGCACGCTCTATGGAAAGCTTCATAAACACCAAGCACAGGCGTCAATAGCAAAACTAAGCAACTCTGCAATATCTGACCTGGTCGCTCTCAATGTAGTCATTCTTGAACTTGTTGCAACTAAAGACTTGCCAGACAGCGGCACAAATAAAAGTGAGCACTGTGTATTTATTATAAGTATATTTCATTAGCTTCAATATTGTAGCAATTTTAACTTAAGAATTGAATAATGAAAATGGCTAAAAATGGATGAATATTTTGAAAAATTGCATAAGTTGGCTCAATTATGTAAAATAACTGGAAATGCCTTTAGTGGCTAACTGCATCTTCAAAAAAGGCTGGATTTAGCCATCCAAGGGCTAAATTTGCATCACTGGTAAACATTCAACCGGTCACTTGCTTGGAGTACAAACTTGTTGTCCATTATGTCTATTTTTGTAGGTTTAAGGTACTAAACAAAATTATGTAAACCAATCACAGCCTAGTCAACCTTGTTCAGTGCACACAAAGAACTGGAGTGACAGATCTTTGCAAAAGGCAAGCAATTTAATTAAATCTAAGCATGTGGTGAATTCTGTGAAAAGCATTCCGAAATTGTAGATTCAAGTACTGCAACATTGAGTATGTATTGGGAATTAAAATATTTTCTGCTTTTTCTGCTTTTCTTACTCTTTGTGCAGCAAATTATATTTTAATAGGCAAAAGGAGAATGATTTAATGTGTCCCTGAAGTATGACGGAAATGTGCTCTTTGTTGAAGAACTATGGTGCTTCGTTCCTCCTACCTCCCTGTTCCCAACGCTCTGACGTAAAGTTAGCACCAAAGAGTGTAGCAGAGTTTTTTCCATAAACCTAGCGGCCACTAACAATGTCATATTCAGTCTTCTATCTCCACACAAGCGAACGTCAAAGCTCACTGACAGGTACATTGTCTGGAATATCGTCCTCAGAACTGAGTAGTCTCTGAGGTAATAGTAGATGACCGAGATCCACCTCATCTTCATTACTATACTGTCTATGTGGCACTCGATGACCACCAACATGCTCATTACTCTCATGAGCATATGGCTGCCGAGGCACTTGATGACTGACCTGCTCGTCATCATGAGCATGCAATTTCTGTGGCACTCGACCACCAACATGCTCATCACTCTCATGAGCATATGGTTGCCGAGGCACTTGATGACTGACCTGCTCGTCATCATGAGCATGCAATTTCTGTAGCACTTGATGACTGACCTGCTCGTCATCATGAGCATGCAATTTCTGTGGCACTCGATGACTACCAACATGCTCGTCACTCTCGTGAGCATATGGCTTTCGAGGCACTTGACTGACCTGCTCGTCATCATGAGCATGCAATTTCTGTGGCACTCGATGACCACCAACATGCTCATCACTCTCATGAGCATATGGCTGCCGAGGCACTTGATGACCACTGATATCCACCTCATCTTCATGACTATGTTGTCTGTGTGACACTTGGTGATTACCAACATGCTCATTGTCTACATGAGCTGGTAGTTTCTCAGGCACTGGATGGCCACCAACATGCTCCTCATCCTCATGAGCACTTTGTTTCTGAGGCACTTGACTGCTGACGTGGTCCTCGCCATCAGGAACACGTTGTCTCTGAGGTATTTGACGACTGCTGACACTGCGAGCAAGGAAGAGGGCACTCTTCATGGCTGTGCTGGCAACTGTAGGGTGAACCACTCTCGTGGGGTAGTGAGGCAGAGCTTGCCATGGTCGCAGTGCCATCAGAGGGCTAGTAAACCACTTTCTGCTCTCTCCGCGACAAAGATTTAACTGCCCATCCTGCCACACGTATATTCCATCTGCTGGATATACCATCAGGCATCTGCAACAAAATAAGACAATCAAATAATTTGACATTCTTATCTTTTAATGAACATGTTAATAGTAGTGTAAAAACTTTTCTAAAATACACTTGCCATAATTGGCAACTAACCGAAAACTGTTAAACTGTCCATCTAGTAAAGTGAAATCATTTTACAATGAGAGAAGAAAAAGATAAGATAGAAGAAAGAAAACAGAATTCAAGGAGGAGTTACAAAACAATTTTCATTTACTGTTAATAATAAAAAATGAATGAGATGGAGAGTTAAGAACAGAAATTGCTCCACACATAATTAGCACAGAGGAAGATGGAAAATCTAAAGCAGTCATGTCAACGTGGTACTACGAAGTTGACTTGAATGCACTGGAAGCACAGGGCAACAACAGAGGGTTTGTTGCACTGCCGTAAAATTATGCAGTTTCAGTGTTGTCACTGAAAACTTCACTTCATTTTCTTTTTTCCCCATGAATCCACTAATTCTTTAAAATTGGGATGTAGGTTATTGGCAAGGCATGTGCATAAACTATTATGCAGATTATTGTCGTTGATCAGAGACGTATGCCGATTTTTCAGCAACTTCATTATGGAAAATGTCTGTGCACACATGTAAGTGCTGCTGAACATAGCTATTATTTTCGCAGCATTTTCCATAAGATTTGGAAATTGTGAATAAGAAAGGCCTATGAAGAATTCTACAGCACTGAGTGTTGCATTTTTGAGTAACTCAATGGTCACATCTGAACTTGATTAGCCTCATTTAAATTGCTGCATCTTAAATTTCGTTAACTTTTGCTGAAAAGGGTGTGTCAAAAATACAAAACATTTTTTTCTAATTTATGTATATTGACATAACAATGAATTCTGCTCTTCTCAAGCTGAATCAAAACATTTAATATTGGAAACAGAAGACGTAGGTTTTGACAGAGCCATGGCTATGTATACCAGAGTTCACTGTGAGGTTACTCTATTTGGTGTCCCTCATGGGGTAAAGAGAGCATCATCATTTGGCATGTTGAAGGTCGAAGAGCGTGCTACCATTGCGTTCAGAGCGCTCTTACCACTAGTAACGTCTGTTGAAATGACTGATCTAAAGGAAAGGAGTTTATCCCCTTCTACAGTACAAACTCGAATAAAATTGCATGGATGTTCAAAAAAACCTACTCCTGCCACCAAGAAAGCTGAAGTAGTATACGAGACCGGTTAAAGACCATCTTTGTTTTAAAACACCTGGTGTTTACAAGATTCTTTGCCGATGTAGAAAGGCATATAGGACAGACAAGTTGTACGATTGAAGAGACTTGTGGGACACAAATGCAATCTAAGACTACTACAACCAGAAAAATCGGTTATAGCATAGTCTCAGTTACAGTGATAATAAAATTTTATTTGAAGTCGTTCTACACTGCACTAACCGATATTGCCACATGCTCATAAAAGAGGCAATTGAAATTAAATTAGAGCCAAATAATTTTAACGGGGGCAATGGCCTACGACTGAGCACAGTTTGGACAGGAATACTTAAAAGAAGGCCATGATTTTGAGACGGCCATTTATTTCTTATGCAGTTTTGAATTAAGAACATGAGTTGAGGTCACCGTTTATTAATTATTCACTTCCTGATAATGGCCATGGAGTTTAGTATGGCTGAAAGCTCAAAGTTTTACAGATGTTACACAGCTGGTAACTCAAAGAACTAATTAACATTTTGTTATAAGCACCCTCATATAATCATGACAATACTATTTACATTATACTCAAATATTAATTTCATGTAACTTGTATTACAGCAGTACAGTACAATATAACATTTGTTAATGCACAGAAGTACAGTCAAAACCAGTTATAACGATGTCAAAGGAACTGACAGCCGAGCAACTGGGTGTTCACATTTTTTTTTTCAATCTCGACAGAAGTTTGAGAATAAGCCTTACAGTGGTACTTTTTAGACTGACACATTGCTGAAAGTTATCCAGTGGTTTTTAGTCAGGTTTACCTTTGTATTTATATGAGCAGAGGGGCGACAAGTTAGTAGATAAATCTCAGATTTTCGTGTAGTGAAAATCGTAGAACTGTGTGATTAAGTACAGTGCTTACTTCATCAAGTGTCTTGTTTATTTCCAGAAAAGAGATGGACAATACCCCCACCATCAATTTGCGTGTCACTTGCGAAGATCCTAACAAGGTCATTTGCCACATGTAAAAATATCTCTGTACATTGTTATATGTAACAAACAAAAATGAACGTTGGACGTTATAGCCAATATATCTCCAAAAAGGTAATAAATAAGTTGTTTCATACGATAAGTTGCTATATGCAATGTTGCACTAAGATTTTTTTAAAGATAGCATTCAAATAGGGTTTAGATAGGGACCATTAGATTTCCCTGTTATAGCCAATATGTTAAGTGATGTTTTAACTAGTTTTGACTGTGTTTAAAATGGTTTTATGCCAAATAGTTGCGACCTGTAGATATAGAAGAGAATCTATGTAGTGCTATTTTTGCCTCTGTTATGGTCACATTTACTGCAAGGAATAACGTAAATTGTAAGAGATTTTGGGTGAAGTTTCTGAGATATTTGTGTAAAACATTTACATTGCAAAAAAGCTTCTCTCCACATCACAAGTTGCGATAGGGGTGAACTTGAAATGTGATGCATCACTATTGTAATCTGCAGCATTTTTTTGTAGCTTGTCTCTTAGTTCACAGCCATATTCTTTTGTAAAACCTTTATCCAACCAGTGGCAGCTATTCAAGTGAAGAGATTTTCACCTGAATATAATAGCATTCCATTTTTTTAATGGTAGCATTATTACTGCCATTCTAACAGTTTAGTCACAAATTTCAACTGCTAGCAGCTGTAGCAGGGTCAGTGACCAACCCTTCTTTTGTTTGCAACTTACAGCCAGGTAGCCGGCAGGGAAAATTGGTGGGAACGCACCCTCAGATCAGTTGCAAAGACAAGTGAAGCAGTCAGAAGTATGGAAGAAACTGCTGCACTAAACAGCTTGATTACCATGACATGAAGTCACACAAACGATGTAGCATGGGGAAATAGTATGTGCATGCACATGTTTAGGGCAAACAAGAAATATTTTAACTTGGGTAGAGGGTATGATTCCCGTTTTCACGCGCTTAGAAGATATTAGTCATCTACCTCAAGGAAGAGGTGGTGGTAAACTTAAACGTGTTTTACATTACTGTGAATGGTATAATTTAAGAGTTTGCTAGACTCCAGTGTTTAAATTACGGAATATAAGTGTTTTGTTAGGAATTCAGTGGACGATACAGTTTGCAATTTATTAGAAGCCCCATTTTCCAGGTGGAAAGATGATGTTATAAACTTTGATGTTTTAAGACGTTTTAAACTTTGAGCAGCCCACTGATGTCGATATACCCATTAAAAGACAGGATAAGAAAATGGGGAAGTCTTATAACATTAAATTTAAAAGTTCTTGGTTCGGTAACCATTCTTGGTTATGCAGTAGCCGTAGTTTGCAATCGCTGTTCTGTTGGCCTTGTTTACTTTTTAGCAACAAAAATAACGTGTGGAACAAAGAGGGATTCACAGATTTCATTAATATAACCCATTCCCTTTACAAGCACAATGATTCGGCGGAACATTATAATGTAAATTACAATTGAACACTTTTAAACAAATAGAAACACGATAGCTGACTTCAAGAAAACGGCAGACTTTCATGTGCGTTTGTAAACCATTATAATTGTTGCTTATCTCTTTCCTGCTTCTCAGAATAACTGTGTCCTGATGTGTAATTTTGCCTTCGACATGAAGTAAAAGGTTCAGAAATCTTCGCTAATTCGTAGAAAATACGATAGTTTGTCGGGTCCTCTAACCTCAATTCGTTTTGAGTAGACACAATACGGTACGCCTCGGCCCGTGCCCTGTTCTCTTCTTTGCAACTATGACCGTGCCCATCAACATCGTTTACTTCTAATACATCTTTTCTTTCTACTGAGACTGGTAGAAAAATATCCAAAACCTATACTTAATACAGCAAGCGCTAAATTAATATTTGTTTCCGCCATGTTTATTTCTCACGCTGGCTACGTGAACTGTCATTTGTTATTGGATCAAAATGAGTCAGTGTGACAGACACTTAGGTTTGTAAGGCACGAGCCGCCTCTGCTATGAGTTTTGGCACTTTTTCTTTTTTTTCGAGGGGGGCCCGCATGTTGGAAGTTCACAGTTTAACAATATTAATTCATTATTCTGTTGCTAAAACTATAAAATATGAGTTATAGAATTTGTTGCGGATAAGCGTATTAATTTATGGTAAATAAAAACTTCTTTACATCAACAATAAAGGACTAGTCTAATAGTAATTGATTGCATATTAGATTTACCAATTTCCAAGCCCCCCCCCACCCGCCTTCACGACGTCCATGACTAAGCCTCTCGCGGCCAACGGAGGTTTAACTCAGGATTAATATGCATACTCTGGAGTCGCTAATGTACAAGCTTCACCGTCCCCATACTGTACTGGGTTACAATACGCCATACGGAACATGTACCGCCTACTATTACCAAGTTTCCATGCGGAATTAAACTCGATTTGAGTCCATAGCCATTTCTGTGATTCCATGTTGAATTGAATCCGGAAATGAGATCGCTTTGGATATGCAAGGCTCAAACAGAAATACATACAAATTGTATGTTGGTCACTTTGTTAGTGAACCTATAAGAATGCTTCTGCGTGTTTTAACAAGGTTTTGAGGTTCATGAATGTTTTTGAGAGGAATATATTGAGATTATAGAAACAATAAAAGTGACTGTTTTACTACACCACTTTAACCTAGACAACAAAATGACGAACGTGCAGCGTGTTATGAGTACAGTAGAAGTTAACATCTTTGGTGGATTCAAGTCGGTGTTTCCATGCAACACAATTACAATCCGATCCCAATAAATAAGCGGATCGGATCCAGTTGCTGAGCTCCATTTGAATCCGCGTTTCCATGTGATATTCAAACCGGGAAAAGAACTTAATACGTATTTAATTCGCCATGGAAACGTAGTGTATATTTCTGTATTCCCCTTGCACCGAGCTATTTCCGCAAATGTTTATCTCGATTAACACGAAATAGAGGAATAAGTGTTACTAAGAATAGTTTGTAGAAGAGTAGTGCAATATATTAGACTTTTATTTACATTAATTTTAATCGGTAGCGGAAGTTGACGCATTAGGTCTTTTTTTTTTTTTTTTTTTTTTTTTTCCTCGGTACATATCTAACCATTGAATGGCGCCGAACATTACGTGATTCCAAAAGCTAAATCTATTTTGAAGATGATTAGCCGCTGAAATATCTCGATGGTGGTAGACAGCACTCCCCGACCCGTCTCTATTTATGAGACACAGCAGGCACCAGCAGGTAACAGCTACAGCTTGGTGCGTCATGCGCAGGAAACATTGCCAGATCTCCGTGCGCATGACAAAAGCATGCTGTTACGAAACCAAGTGTTCTGTACCGGCCAGACACTCCCAAGAAAATAATTATTACGCTGAGTTTCTACAAAAGCCGCTCTGAATAATTTGATATCTTTACTTCCAGGAAGGAAGATACGATCAGCCTTGAGGGAAGTACGATGACATTGTGGTTCTGGGGTTTACCACTAACGGCCGTTTTCTTCCTCCGTGGCATTTCCCAGCACCTTTACACAGCTTAACTGTAAAGAGTATTTGTTTGCATTTAAAATGCTGTAGCAGTCAAATTAACGGAGACAACTCATAACACACAGGAAGCGCAATCTAGTACTAAGTTTCCATAGGGAATTCAGATTGATTTGAATTCTCGTTCCGTATTGAATACTGCATGGACACGCAGATTCAGATCGAACTGAATCCTTGGATCCGATCCTCTTAGAAGTGGGATCGGGTCAAAATGTTGTTGCTCTGAAACCCCTACAAATCGATTTGAATCCGCTAAAGATTCTAACCTCCACTGTACTCGTGCAGCACATCAGATTTTTCGTTTCTCCATTCATAAGACTTTTTCATACTGTTTTTCGTAAACATCTGTTGATTTTTCTGGAGTTAATAAACTCAGCATTTCGTTCAAAATGTCAAGCGGAATACAATTCATATTTTCAATAGTTTATCATTACTTTCCATTTTCCTCAAAGTGTTGAAACAGACTAAACATCTGCTTAGCAACCATATTAGGTCATACATCCGTGATTTCCGATACATTATAATTTTACACTTAGCAAATATATTATTTTTACGTATTTTAATGCTAGAATTACATATAGCGTTGTATATAACATGGGGTCTAATCTTTTGACACTCGTAACGTTCACTTACGCTCACGTGACATATACTGGTGCACATAACTATTGTTGTATCAGTCGTTTCGTAAACATTCCTTATTGGTTCAAATTGTTCAATACCATTGTCAGCTTTGCTATTCGGTTGTTTCGCGTGATACGGAAAAACTAGAGCTTAGGAAACATTTGTGTATATAAGGAAATCTGTAGAGAAAAACGAAGTATTTGTCCAATAACCTTTTGCAAGAATGGTGCATAGACGATATGTAAAAATAAACGATACTGGATAGAGAAAATCATGTGAATGTAAGGGTGGATTTTTATCTAATTCCGTTCCGCCGCTGGTTACGGAACTACAAATATGCAACGTTGGATTCCGTTTATATTGGACTTCCCAAGCATGCACACCTTGGCAACCAAGCTCATAACCTCTGCCAATTATCGGTCTGCTCAACAAACAGGAGAAAGTCGAACAGCGTAAACAAATAGTCCCTTCTAAACAGCTGCACAATATGCATTTAATAACATAGTCGCACAAGCTGAATGTCTACCACAGCGATGTCCAACGTTTGCGAAAGAGGGGAGTTGGGTTTGACTCCTTCCACTATACGCGGACTTTGCCACTGTTTTCAACACTTTGTTGCAGTGACGGGTTGGTTAAATGTAGATTGCGTTTGATTTACGAAAGCACTTTCAAATGTTATGCGATAAGCATCTGCTCATTAATGACTTCTTTGGTACTGCTCACGTTTGCCTATCAATATTTGGCGACAAAGTCGAAGTGCATAGTCTTAGAAGATCGTCGAGTAACATATTCCGTATAACTACAGTAAGTGTGGACCATCAGTACCGATATTTATATTTTCAAAAGATAGCCCCGTAGCGCAGTTGGTAGAGCACATGCACAGGTCCCGGGTTCGATTCCTGAAGGGGGTAGGAAATTTTCTCCAGCTAGGGTTATTCCTCATCCTCCCCTGAGTCTGGAAGTGTAATGGCGGCCTTGGCTGAGTGGTTAGACGGACCCGCATGTGGTGGACGAAGCGGCATCTGGGGGGATTTTCTCCGGGTTCTCCGGTTTCCCCCGTCATTCCACCAATTGCTCCATTATCACCCTTCCAATCATCCATTTCGCCTGCATTTCACATCTTCCTCACTATCATACCTGGTGCTTGGCGGACCACCTGCTTCCAGGTGTTCACTCTGTCCCGTGTTCCCCGTCAGGCGTCTGACTCTAGGCACTGGCTTGTAAGTCTTACATAAGGAGAGGGAAATCAGGGAAAGAAAGAATGAACTGTAGTTTGAAAGATACTTGTATGTTGCGGCATGCAAAATTGTAGAGTGCATGAAAGTTGCTTTGTAGTGCTGATTTAAGGTTATGTATTTCATATACAGAGATCCGCGGTGTTTTTCCACTGCGAACAGCAGCTGATGTACACCAGGTCACGAGTATCATTTGTTTTTCTCTGCTCTGCTCACAATCAGTATTGAGCTGACGCGATATCGTGCGGCTGCATTATTACCCCGTGTGCTTTATTATTTAGTCCTGTACTTAGTCACAAAGTGTATTATGGCTCAGCATTTGTTTTCTACCGCACAATGTATATTTGATTTTTGCGAGTCAACAGTTGTCGCTTGTACATACGTGAATACAACTTTGCGCCCTTTTTTTTTAGAGAATTAACCGACAGGGAGCGTGATTTTGCCTTTTTTCAACAAGACCAACAGTTTAAGGTTCGAAGAGCTGTCCTCTTGGAGCTGCCTAGAGGACGATGAACGACCCAACGACCAAGCTCCCATTTAATGTCCACTAGGAATACTCTTTCCTTTGAGAAAAGTACTCACGGCATCTGCCCTATACAGTCACACCATGAAACATACAAGCATACCTGTAAGGTAGGAGGGAAACAAAATGTAAGGGAAATTATGAAAGGGAATTCGTGGAAGACGAGGTCATGTTAGCATTCCCAAACCAACGGGGGAAAACTACGAAAACCGCAGGGTTAGAGCGGGCGATCAACGGTAATCGAACCCAGGACGTACCGAATGCACACTTCGCACATTACCGCGCAGAGGCACGAGGTGTATCTGCCCTTGGCAGGGCTTAACCACTGTTATGACGATGTGGGGTTTGCACGGTGGCGGGTGTAATGAGGTTGGGCTAGTGAAAAGAGATAGCAAGATTTGCTCCTCAACAGCTGTCTTCAAATTTATAGACCGCCCGTTTGATTCCCCACTGGAGGTGCGAATTTTTCATTAGTCAGGATTGTTTCTGAAAGAAGTTAAACTTCGGGGTACATACATACCTCTTACCTCCACAGATAATTTAATAACAAACTCCGTAGTCTATTATTCACGTCAGACCTTCTGCTTACGACCTTCAGCGGCCGTAGCTAATCACAGGCGTGCAACGTTGCCTAGTCAGAAGTAGCTTTGTCTCGTTTAGCAATTGCTAGATTTACGCTTGGACATTGCAAGCTTACTTGTCCGATACAAAGTGATCAAGCAAACACGTACGACGAAAGAATGTGACTTCAGCCGTTCGATATGTAGACATTCTTCATACCTCAGCAACTTCGGTCATGATGGTATTCAGAGCTGCTTGAAATTTTAGGAAACGAAGCACTCAGCACACATATTGTGAACCGAGGATTTTCTCGAAACGCCTGATCCACTAGGTCAAGGTCGGCAAGATGAGCACCCTAAGTGTGAAATGCTTTGCTCCTACAATCACCCCTCCCTGTTTCCTTCTCTCCGGTAGATAAACAGAGACACTGGTCAAAACGTAATTTCGGTTCCTCTCTTCATTTACAGTCTGCTCGTAGAATATTGGACCGATTATGCGTCTAGCGCTAACAGCACACTCAAGTCCAACTCTCCGATGACAATGAGGGATTTCTTGACCGCAATGCGGATTTTCAGAGGCCCAGTACTGACTAGCCACACGCACAACGGCAACCGGTAGTGGGGGGAATCCAGCGAGGTCGCGGGAGAGGCGAAATGCTGTGTGCTGCGTTAGGTTTTAAGTGAAGAATCCTGTATTTTGTATTAAAAGATGCAACTTCACATAACATTTGTTGTCCAGGGAAAGAAACAATGTCACTTTTGAAGCAGGGTGCAAAAGGTCAGAGCGAGAGGGATAAACAGGTTCGATTGTGTCAATCACAAGGTCAAAGCTAAACTCCTGAAAAAAATACAGTACACTGCGCTGTATCTCTCACGCCCGAGGAGACGATATGGCTGCGTTGTAGCGCGTTCCTATTGGCTATTGCCATAAGCAGAGCATTTGACGTGGATAATGCACTTCTAGTACTCAAGGTATGTACTTACCTCGGCAGTCTGTTGTTTCCGAGGAAGTGTTGCCAACTCTTGTAGACCCTGCACGATGTGTCAATAAAGCGGTGGTTACACAGATCGTCCGCATAGTCGAGTTTGAGTACTCGTAACAGAGGCACAGTGAAGGCCTCCTTGTCCTTAAGGGCACTCACAAAGACGATCGCAGTCCGTGCTTGGCCTAGGTTGGTGTAGTGCTTAGTCTTGCGTGCCACGATGTCGCAGATCTTGGTGATCGTGCGGGTTTGTTTCCTGGAGTAGCTCCGGGAGCCTTCCGGTATTGGACCGAAGAACGCCTCTCCAACCTGCAACAAGTGAATGACAGTTACGAACCTGAAGCCTGATAGTCAAGAATACGGAACATTAACTACTGGACTAGCTTACATTAGCCTTACGCGTGTCACAACGTGAACACATTCCCTAGATCTCCAAAAAATATTCTGCTGTACCGAAAATGTCCATTTTATTCACGAAGTTCTCCACGTTGTAAAAGTTGTTGTTTGGTGCTCAGTGAGCACGCGTAGAATTATCACTCTCATTTACGACACAAGTTATTTCACATGTTTATGTAAATTCCATTCTAAATAATTCTTCCCCAACTAAGAAGAAACGGAAGATTGTGTGGCTGGTTTCAGCAGGATTCAGCTACAGCGCACACTGCTGTGAATTACACGCATGAATAAGAAAGTGTGTATGATGACAGGACCGCCTCCGTAGCGCAGTGGTAGCGCCCCTGCCTATGGCCTTGAGGAACCGGGTTCGATCCGCGTTATCGGCGTGGGGAGTTTTCCCCCACTGGGAGGTCTGACACGGTGTGCACTAAGGTCCCTGAGGGACCAAATGAGGAGCTACTTGATAAAGAAGTAGCGACCCCAGGACGTCAAGGCCGCATAACCTCGGGGCGCTGAATACGTCCCGCACCCCACTCATGATGCCTGTAGTGGGAAGAGGTGGGGAACGCAGCGGCCGGGCGGTAAGCCTTGGCCCGCGAAGTGCTCGTGCGCTAGGGAGCGTATGGCGACAGAATAATTAGTTGAGGATTCTGACCACCTCGTTCCCCCGACCTATTCCCATGCGATCTTTATTCATGGGAAACGCTAAAGAATCAATTGCACACATTACAAGAATTGAGGCATCGTGAGAGAAATACAGCCAATCAGTAAACATGAAGTTTCATAAGCAAACCACTGTTTTCGGAGATATAGGGAATGTGTTCAACTATTCAACACCTATTGTGATGCACGCAAGCCTAATGTAAGTTAGTAAAGTGTTCCGTAACCATGACTTGCCGGTTGTTTACGTGTAACTCTGGCAGAGGACGCGGCGGTCCGGCCGGTTTACACGCATTGTATAAGACAAATGACCATGTCGAATATGTAACAATTTTGCAACGCAGAGCAAACCAGTCCATAACAGCCAATGAGAGGTGACTACTCAACTGACGATGCGGCCAAAGTACCTAAATGGAATATACCTTAGATACTGGCATTACATAATGACGCTAAAAATTATGTAATAAGTATTACCTTTTGTTATAAAAGGTGTTCAGAAATACAGCAATTATCTCCAACAGAAATATTGTAAAATGCACGCAGGATACGGTGTTCTAATTCTTCGAGTGAAGGGATTTGTTGCATAAACTTGATCTTTGCGTATTCCCTACACACAATCACATCTGGAGAGTGAGTCAATTACTCTACCATTAGAAACATATTAGTAAATGATGTCATTCAGACCCGATAACCTTCAGTGGTCTTCGTAATAATTGGTAACGCTTATTGGGAAACTAATTATTTTGTATTAATTACTTTGGTAATTGTTTTGTTTTTAATATGTAAACTATGACACAGTGAAGCAAAACTTGAGTCTAATTCTCCATGTTCCATTTAGGCCCGGTATTATAAACGTTATTTGGCTGGAACATTAGCTAAACCTAACCAAAAGTTGAACCACTAACGTCTGGTTAGTTAAACCCAGGCATGGGCAAAATCGGCTCACTGAAACGCGTTCTTGCCTCACTCCACCGGCTATCCCTCCCCTTCACTACTGTTCAGCTTCCGACACGCCTCATTCAGTGACGAGTATGGCTTCGTCGGGACGTCTGTTTCATGAAGAGTGGTAGAGAGAATGTGTTGCAAGTTACAAAGACAGGAAAGTTTGCTGTTAATATGCGGATTTCAATTTGCAAATATAAAACTTTACAATATCAAACGCCACTTTGATCAGAAGCATAAATCGAACTTTGGTGATCTTACAGGTATTTATTTACAATTTCAAAAGATACTTTCTGAATACTCGTATTTGTCAACATTCGAAGGGACAACATTCTAATTTTTGGGGTTTAGTTACTTATTAGTTTAGTAAATATAGGTTATTGTATTTCGTATTTCAAAGTTTGAACATAATAAGTTGGATATTTTGAAACTAAATAGCAATGGATCTTTACTACTTTATTTATTGTGAAAGAGAAACAATTCATATGTTAATCATAAGGCAGTGTAAGGATATTACGTGCATAAGGTAGAGGAAGGTGATTATGTAATTTGCCTAACCACAGCATATGGCTATAATTATTGCATGCAAAATATCTTTATAAACAAAATAATTAACAACGTAGAAATTACTACCACGCAGGTGGAACGAACCCACCACTGTACTTGTATCTAAACAACCTTTGTCACTCGGTAAGAGAATGTGGGGTAGCTAAGGAAAGTTCAATCGCTACCACTCCTGTCGTGCCCATGCTGATATAACTAAACCGCAGTGCAGTGTTGGTATTCCGGAATCCCGAGGAAAGAAGACGATCTCAAATCTTGCACACAACCCGTGCTAGCTTAATCTGATGTGTTGCACTCACATGACTTTCTCTACTCGTGTACTAACTATTCTTACAAACTCTTTATTTCTATATCTTCTTCGTGTTAGTTGAGATAAACATTTGCAGAAATTATTTGCATTGCTGCTGATGGATCTTAAATAAAAAAAAATTATCTAATTGTTTATTTCCTTGTAGGTACAAGGGGAATATGGAAATATAGTAGGCTTTGAGCGATAGTCAAATATTAAAGCTCTCAAATCCCATTCTCTATGCACGGCTAACATATAAAAATGAACCATGTTCCATTTGACGCAAGTTTATTTTCCAAAACTCACACATAACAAGGAATATCTCTGAAATGGTTTACTCTAAAAAAATTATCTGGACATAAATTGTGTGTTTAATCTATAGTTTCGACCTAGCTGGGAGTTCAAACCTCCTTAATACCGGCCTTTATTGCTAATGTTTACTTAGAAAGCGTTTCAGTGTGAAATTATCAAAAAGAAAATGTTAAATTCAAAAGACAACAGATGCAGATAGATAACTGAACATTTCTGATTCAGGAATAAAACCTCATGCAGGGAGTTTACATACCACCCCAGAACTACACAACTTTTCCAAAGAAGTATTAAAAAATACATTACTTTGGCATCGCAGAACAAATTCAGTGTATAAAATCTACTGAAATCACATACCACAAACAAATATGCAGCCGTTTAATGCATAAATTGCAAAAACTAGCTTCCACATTGCAAAAACTAAAAGGAACATGAACATTAGGCTTAAAGAACAGTTTAGGAATATCAAACAGGAAGGATAAACTTGATATAGAACAGAAAATAAATTTATTAAAACGCGTTCAGTGTCAAGAGCATTATCCAAGGAGGAAAATACCTTCATAAGGAAATATAAAGGAAAAGCGTAAATTTAAACACATTTTTCACGAGAACCCGAACTAGTTCATCAGATCACCGACAGAGACGCCTCAATCGTCACTAGTTCCCTGAATAAAAATCTAACAGTCGACCGCTGATAATGTTAGGGACGTCCTAAGTTTTCTTTATTCATAATTTTGGCCTGGTGCCGGCACAAGGGGCCCGGCTTACAGGCTATAAATTTACATTTATTTAAATTTTTTTTTAACAAGCTTATAGTTTTGGGTATCACCAAAAACCCATACGGTGGCCATCTTTAGGCCACCGAGAATAGTTTTCGTTAGTCTTTTGGTGTCTATTCAATTATTTGTTGTTGTTGTTTTTTCTTATATACACACATACACGCACGCATTCACCCACACACTCACATTCACACGCTTACACACACACGTTCACTGGGCACACCAGAAATATGCGTCCCAGCTCGCGCACTGCACTATTTACAATATTTACATTTTCCCGCTGTTTTCCTGCGCGGGCAGGGTGTAGCTCCTGGGTGTTTTCCGAGGCGAGGGCCTCTGCCGTAACGTGTGTGTGGCCTAAGAGTGAGATTGCATGGACACGCATTAGTCTGCGAGCCGTGCCGCGTCTAGAACATTTTTATTCTAGTATGTTTGCGGTGCTTCGGCTCGCCTTTGCCAATGTTGGCGATCACGTAGTTTTCGTGGTTCCTAATGCGCGTCCATGCTGCCGTTGCTCTTTTTGCTATTACCTCTGGGATGGACGGGATCCGAGTTTCGAGGTGAAAAGTTTGGTTAGTGGTAAGGAGTAGAACAGAGAGGATTTTTCTAAGGAAGAGGTTTTGGAGGGTTTGAATTTGTTTGAGGGCGGTTTTAGAGGCATTTGCCCAGGCCACGCATGCGTACAGGACCACCGAGAGTATAAATGACCTATATAAATCAGCTTGGATATAAGTTGTAGCTGTTTGCTGCGGAAGATGGGGCCGCATAAAACGTGTTCTAGTTATCTACTAGAATAAATGGAGCATGGAGTTCAAGTTCAACTGAAATTGTAATTACTTTGTATTCGTTACTTTGGTACACGTTAATGGGTAAACAGTTATTTGTATTAGTTAGGTTATTTTCCACTGAACTCTGGAGGTAAAGAGAAATCCAAACGTAGGAAACAAAAAGGTGCATACATACCTTGTGCTCCAGTAGATGGCGTTCCGACTGCAGGAAGACGTCCCATCGCCTGGCACCCCACAGGTCTGCCAACTGTTGTTGCTCAGCTCGAGCCGTTACCTCCCACGCTGTGACTTCTGGACTCTCCCAGTTCGCCATTATCCTAGGTCTCTGTGCACAAACAAGTAGCCACATGTATGAGTAATTAGCTGCGGCACGACCCAGCTAATTAATCTGTTGACACACATGCTGCTAAGTGAGTGCAAGACACAGCGCTTGGCTTGAGTTATTGCTACTGTCTCCTCATGCTTGGACCAAAAGTTAGCAGCGCAAACATTTCCAAGAACTGCAAAAAACGTCCAATGCCTTACTTGGAAAATCTGAGCGTCATATGTCTCAGAATTTTCTGGGCGAGTTTAGCAACCAGTTTTTGAGATTAATTGTTCTACTTCCTGCGAACAAGGTTTCAGGTGTGGTCCGAGGTCGCGGGTTCGATCCCACCGACTGTGAACTCTGACTTGGATTTTCACGTGGACTTCCTTTAGTCACTTAGGTCAGGCATGGGGAGACCTAAGGGGGAGGAACAGATAACAGAGTTCACCCACTCCACTTTTTGCCGATCTGTGTCTAAAGGTGTCGGCAAGAGCTAACCTGGCACTTGACTCAACTGCGAACGAGGCTAGCACTATCTCGTCCAATCCACTAACCGTTGCCGATGTGTTTGTAACACGACTGGACGAGACAGCGCTAGCCTCGTTCACAGGTGAGTGAATCAGCTAGCTGTCCAGGTTATTTCTCACGCACTATGACAGCATGACAGTGTACTGAATATGCCTATAATACATAATTCGAAACTTAAAATAAAATATTTAGTTCTATTAACTAAATTTAATTAAGCCATGCTCGTAGCAGTGATATACATGGGGTACTAATTACATTCTTGTTAGTTACGTCTTGCAGAAGGTCTCCATTGTTTTTACTGACACGGTTATCGATATTAGCTACAATACTGTTCGTACACAGACGTAAAGCTGACAAGAGGATCGTCTGTGAGACAAGTATGCGCAGTACCTTTAATCTGATTAAAGTTTTGAAACAAATTGTTCGAAGATCTACTTAAGTAGATGCAAATATTGACATCATTTGTGCTGCGAAAACACGTAACATAGGAAAGGTTTCACCAGACAATGATTCATATAGTTCAATGCCGTTTTTACACACCATTGTAATTGAATCAGTGATTTTAAAAGGGAAACAAGTTCACTTTTTGCAAAAATAAGTTGAAATAGACATATTCTCACTTTTCAAGCTATCAATTAGTGAAAAACCAACTTGTCCTGTGCAAAGCATGACTCTTATAGCCAAATAAGGATTCCATTGATTTTTAAATAGAAATAAGTCCAGAACTAGTTTCTCGTTTATACTCAAGAGAAGGTACTGATGCTGGTTAATTGCAGAGAGTTACTCGTTTCAGTAATTGTTGAATAATTAGATCGAATAGTGGGTGTTGGTAGTACTGTCATCAATGATTAGATCTAAGAATGTGTTGGAAGTATTGTATTTCACCCAAAAATTCGATGTCGAGATTTCACCGGAAACATGTTTTGCGACCCCCTCATTCCAATAATGCATTTTTAGAAAAGTGTGTGCGTCTCAAAAGCGAAAATTCGGTAAAAAACCAAAGTTGGTAACCTCTTTTAAGGATGCGACACGAAGATCTTGAAGATTCCTCCACTCTAAACTATTTACTTGGAAAATTTTGATTTTCTCGAAAATGGCTCTAATTTTTTTTTATTAAAATGGCTCTAATTTTTTTTTATTAAAATGGCATACGAGATACTTTTATGACAAATGAAATGCATATTTTGAACACAATTTATGTCTAAATGAATTTTTTATAGAGTGAACCATTTCGGATACATTCCTTGTTATTTAAGTTTCGCAATAAAACTTTTCTCAAATGGGAGGTCGTTATTTACGTTTTTATATCTTAGCCGTGCAAAGAGAATGTAATTTCGAATCCTTCATAGAGCGACCGGCTTTAGCATTTGACTATCGCTCAAAGCCTACCGTATTTCCATATTCCCCTTGTACCGACAAGGAAATAAGCAATAAGATAATTTCTACAAAATTGTATCTCAACTAACACGAAGAAGATATAGGAATAAGAGTTTGTAAGAGTTCTCTACAAGTGTACAGAAAGTCATGCGAGTGCAACACATTAGATTTTGTTACAGAACTTAACATTTTCTAGTCAAATCTTTGATATACCTATATTAAATTCATATTTTAGTAATGAAGTAGTTCAGATAAATATCATTCCGCGGTCTGATATTCCCTTAGAATCTGCTCGAGAATATATCAGTTAGTCAGACATCTTCTGATAATCCGAAAGAGAAAATCCGTGAAAAGTCATTATCTAAAGGTCTAAGGCTAACGAAAGGTTGCAACAGGAACATCGTTTATGCGTCCTTAAAAATCGGAAGTGTCTTGCTTACTTTTCCACTAGGTAGTAAAAAGGACATAAATATGTATACAGTTGTAATGTTGGCACTGTGGGTAGCGTAGAGATAGCAATCGTTCGCACGCTTCAAGTTAACAAGTAGGTACCGTTACCACGATCAGTGTCGGATTGTTACATGACCACACCACATGTGGGCCACTATAGCAGTTACAGAATTTAATGGCGGGTGGCTGGAACTGGTCACTACAAAATCCAACGTCTGGCGGTACACACACTCATGTTTTACACTCACATGACTTTCTCTACTTTAGTACTATTCTTACAAACTCTTATTCCTATATATTCTTCGTGTTAGTTGAGATAAACATATGTAGAAATTATCTTATTGCTTATTTCCTTGTAGGTACAAGGGGAATATTAGAATACAGTAGGCTTTGTGTGATAGTCAAATTTTCTAAACCTTTGAGATTCCGTTATCTTTGCAGACCAAGAGATAAAAAAGTGAATAACGATCTTTCATTTGAGAAGTTTGTATTGCAAAACTCACACAAATAACACGGAATATCTCCAAAGTAGTTCACTCTACAAAAAAAAGTATTCAGACATAATTTGTGTATTTTAACGAGATCTACATTTTTTGTATATTAAGATTTTGTCTATCTCTAACGGTTTACCAGTTATGCAAAAGTCGTCCAGAGTAAATATGACTACATAGGCTATAGCCAGAAAATTCAAGATATACATTTCATTTGTCATAAAAATATCTCAAACATATGGCATTTTAATCAAAATCGTTAGCCATTTTCAAGAAAATCAAAATTTTCCATGTAAGGGGTAATTTAGGGTGAGGCTATTTTCTTCAAAATCTTCGTGTAGCATCCTTGAAATACGTTAAACTTAAATACCAAATTTGGTTTTTAACTGACTTTGCGTTTTTGAGTTATGCTGTCCAAAGACTGACAGACACACATGCATGCTTTTTTTTTGGGGGGGGGGGATTCAGGGAGTCTTAAAACATATTTCCGGTGACATTTCGACACCGAATTTTTGGGTGGAATACAATACTTCCTACTTACCAGAATATAAAGTAAAAATGATGCGGCTTGATTTTCATTTCTGTACCCAGTACTGAAATATACCACATTTTGTCACGTGTGAATGCCTTTTCCAAAGAAATACCAGCCCAAGGAAATGCTCAATTACTGTTGCAACAAAAATAAGTGAATATTCCTCGCTAACATTAGGAAATACAAATTATCACGAAGTTGACATTACTGTTATCAAACACGTAACAAGGAAAGAAAACTTTTTATCAGTGTTAACACACTCATTTCAGAAGCCAGAAATTACGTAGCTTTCGACTGAATTACAGACCGTTTGGATTTAAAGCGGCTTTAGCAATGTTCCTGGTAGAAAACGAACGCACCTGAAATCCATGGCAGTCCGTACACTTACAACCTGGGCCCGGATGTTTCACATTGCTAGTTTTTGTTGTGGCTTTTCTCCGTGGAAGATATAAGCGAAGCTGGGTCTTATCAATGGCGATCACAATTATGCAATTCTCATTGGTCGGTCATTTTTACTTTCTGTACTAAGTAGACAAAGTATTGTATTCCATCCAAAAATTCGATGTCGAGATTTCACCGGAAATATGTTTTGAGGACCCCCCCCCCCCCCCGAGTACAAAAAGAGCATTTTTAGAAAAAGGTCCGTGTGTGTGTGTCTGTCAGTCTGTGGACAGCATAACTTAAAAACGAAAAGTAGGTTAAAAACCGAAGATGGTATTTAAGTTTAATGTCTTTCAAGGATGTGACACGAAGATTTTGAAGCAAATAGCCCCACCATAAACTACCCTTTAGATGGAAAATTTTTCGAAGATTTTTATTTTCTTGAAAATGGCATTAAAGATTTTGATTAAAATGACATGTTTCAGATATTTTTATGAAAAATGAAATGTATATCTTGAATTTTCTGGCTATAGCCCATGAAGTCGTATTTACTCTGGACGACTTTTGCATAACTGGTAAACCGTTAGAGATAGACCAAATCATACTATACAAAAATGTAGATCTTGCTAAAATACACAATTTATATCCAAATACATTTTCTTGTAGAGTAAACCATTTCGGAGATATTCCTTGTTATGTGTGTGAGTTTCGGAAAACTTGGAACTTTATGAGTTGGAACACCTTTGTTCACTTTTTTATATGTTAAGTGTCCAAAGACAACAGAATCTCAAAGCTTTAAAACATTTGACTATCGCACAAAGTCTACTGTATTCTAATATTCCCCTTGTACCTACAAGGAAATAAGCAATAAGATAATTTGTACAAATGTTTATCCCAACTAACACGAAGAAGATATAGGAATAAGAGTTTGTAAGAAAGGTTAGTACACGAGCAGAGAAAGTCATGTGAGTGCAACACATCAGATTTTTATACTTCTATTCCAGTTTCTTATATGTGCTTGCAGTCATCCCAGAGACCGATTTTTCACATCTGCTAATTCTTGTTGGTAACATTTCTTACAATTAACTTTCTTACAAATGTATGTTTCCGTGAATTTGGAGAGTAAGCTGTATGTAATTCTTTCTGATCGCCCTTCAAAGTGCGACTTCCATTCTGTGCAGAGCTGTGGGTTAGGTCTGGATTGAGCAACAATGAAGTTATTTATTAATTGTGCTAGATTTTAAAAGTAATTCTCAATATAATGTTAATTTAAACAGCATTAAAGTTTTGAAGATTTCGAAAAAAGCATCCAAACAATTTTTGGTCATATTTATCGTCGTATTTTCTAAATTTTTTCCGTTCGTGTGATAATCCTAATATTTTAGGCCATAAACATCCGAGCCCTCTTTATAACCTTGCTTAACCTTCCCATATTTATGGTCTAGCAGTCTAGCTTACGATCAAGTGTTTCGAGAAATGAATCTTGCATTTGAAATATTTGTTGGACTTCCCACCTTTAACAACGTTAATTAGGATATTTAGTCGTCTCTGAAAATATTCAAATCACCTGTGCTTTGGTTGCAATGCGATTAGGAAGATTCACCTTTCGATCTTCGGTCCAGTTGTTCCTCTTGCGTAAATGTTAATGATATTCTTTTTCAGGGTCATGTATGATATCATCGATGATATTGGTTGCAAACACACAATCTATCGATGGGAGGTGTCACGTGGTACTCTCTTCGTGCGCAATACAGATAATTTTGTTCCTCTGCACATGGCGTCATTATCGATGTAAACAAAAGTGTAGCGAATCGAAGCACGTGTCAAGACTGGCAATTTGGTTAGATATTCCCTGGACGTATCAAGTACCCTACTAGCGTTTGTAAATGCGAAATTAAACATGTATTATGAATCATTTTATTATTTTTATTATTATCATTATCAGTTTTATTTATATTATCATCTATTAATATTATTAGATGTTTCCCCACACGTAAAATTATTATTCGTTATATTTTATATCTTCGGACCCACACCAATTTTATTTTATAGGCGTCTGAAGTAGTATGGTGCCTTAGAATTATTTAAAAATAAATGTGTTTAACGACGCTGTCAATTGCCAGGATCACATCAGCGTCACCGGTGTGCCTGAATTTTGCCCCGCAGGAGTTCTTTTACGTGCCGGTGAATCTATTGACATGGAGCTGTATTTTTTAAGCACACTTAAAAACCATCGGTCTGGGCCGGATTTGAACCCGCGACCTTGGGATCAGCAGGCCAGCGTCTAACCAAATGAGCCATCCAGACCGACATGGGGTCTTAGAAGCCTAACAGAAGATGCAAAAGATAAGGACCTATGGAAAAAAAAAAAAACTTTAGGAAAACTGGTTCATGATAGAAAATTACCAAATAAAAAGTTTTAAATTCATTGAAAAAAGAAATCTGTATCTTAACCTATTAAGTACCTTTTGGATTTCCGATGCTAAGCGATCGTTTTCTTTTTCAATTACTATGTTTCCATGGTGAATTGAAATCGATTTGAGTCCTCATTCCGGATAAAATACTGCATGGAAACGTGGATTCATATCGAACTGAGTCTTTGGATTCGATCCTCTTTAGCAAGTGAGATCGGATCGAAACTTTGCTGCATGGGAACACGTGGCGGATTCAAATCGACTGTAATCGTAACACGCTGGGCTCGTAATTTTGTTTTTTTTTTAGTGGAAGTGGTGTAATAAAACACAACACACGCACTTTTGTTTGTATAATTTCGCAATATATTCTTCTGAAAAACACTCACTAACCTCAAAACCTACTTAAAATACGCAGGAAACACACGTGTTACAGTTTCGCCAACATAAACCAAGTGACCAACATAAAAGCTTGAATATTTTACCACGTTTCCATGTGGAATTAAACTCGATTTGACTACATTCCCGTTTCCACGTTGAATTCAATCCGAAAATGAGATCGAACAACATTCATGCAACAAGATTTCGATCCGATCCCACTAATAAGCGGATCGGATCCAGTGATTCAGTTTGATTTGAATCGGCGTTTGTATGCGACATTCAATACTGAAAAAGAACTCAATCGCCATGGAAGCTAGTAGGTACATATATGTTTGGTTAATTTTTTATTTATTACGCTTTTCTTTATGGCAATCTAGAATGAGAAAACAGACAAGCCTTTCTTTTCAAATAAATGTTTTTCATAATTTTACTTCCTATTATTCATATACGGAGCTAAACCTAATCTAAAACACTATCAGCATCACTTCTTTGAATATTGGGTGAGATTGCGTATCCGGGTAAACACTCAACATCGCTTGTGAGTAATGTTCGAGCGGTGTTTTCCAATTTTCAAAATCCTAGAACCTGCCTCAAATTTCATTAGAACTTGTTGAATCTTGCTCCGTTATAGTCATAAAATATTAATGATTCGTTTTATTTTATTAAAACCCTAATATAGACCGTAAAACTTTCCCTGGTTTTTAGGCATATTAGAGATATTTTTATGAATTTTAAATTTCTCGTATCCAGAAAACGCAGATTAAGCGAGCTTTGAAAGAACCAACAACAATTAATTCGCATGCATTGATACAGGACACAAAACCAGATAAACAATTCAATTATAAAATAAAATTATAATAGAAAACAAAAATCTGGCACTCTGATTTTGAGGTTATCTTGTGCATAGGTTAACTCCATCTTTCCTTAGTGGCGTTTTTATAAAAATCGCAGAAATAGCTAATTCTATTTTAAACAACCTAAGGAGTTTAAATTATAATTAAATGCATACATAAATTTCCATTTACCAGAGGGCGCTAACTTTTAGGGGGGGGGGGGGCAATCAATCCATATGGTCGGCACAGTCTGGAAATGTGAATATAGACTTGCTTCTCATAACTCTTATTCCTATACCTTCTTCATGTTAGTTGAGATAAACATTTTCATAAATTCTCTTATTGCATATTTCCTTGTAGGTACAAGGGGAATATGGGAATAAAGTAGGCTTTGAGCGTTAGTCAAATCTGTTAAAGCTTTCAAATTCCGTTCTTTTTGCACTGCTAAGATATAAAAAAATGAATAACGATGTTCCATTTGACGAAGGTTTAAAGTTCTCCAAGTCACACAAATAACAAGGAATATCTCTGAAATGGTTCACTACAAAAAATTATTTGGACATAAATTGTGTATTTTGGCAAGATCTACATTTTTCGTATAGTAAGATCTGGTCTATCTCTGGCGGTTTACCAGTTATGCAAAAGTCATTCAGAATAAATAGGACTACAGCCAGAAAATTCAAAATATACATTTCATTTGTCATAAAAATATCTTAAACATATGCCATTTTAATCAAAATTGTTAGCCATTTTGGAGAAATCAAAATCTTCGTGTCGCATCCTTGAAATATATTAAACTTAAATACTAACCGACTTTTCGTTTTTGAGTTACGCTGTTCTCTCTCTCATATGCACGCACCTTTTTCTAAAATTTTCTTTTTTTATTCAGAGGGCCTCAAATATTTCTGGTGAAATCTCGACATCCAATTTTTGGGGTGGAATACCCTTCTTCCTCTACACGTAAGAGGAAGTAAAAATTCACCTCAATAATTGGAAATAACGCTAAACACAAAACACTGAAATCTGATTGTAATGGCAATCCAGTTTTAAAACTGTAGGAAACTGGGTACCTATCTTACTCGTACATTGTGCTTATTTTTGCTGTGAAGTTATTTATGCCAGTGATATTCTTAGGGGGCACATAACATTTAATTCAAGATATAAATATGATAATCTATTTTAGACATGGTTATGTGTAATTTGAATTAATAACTGCAGGGCTAGGCATATAGGGGTACAGGCTGAAATGGAAAATTGTCTTTGGGGGTACGCGGAGAAAAAAGTTTGAATACCACTGATTTAAGCTTTACAAATGTTATCTGCATGGCTATCCAATTTTTTAATTGACCCAGTAGCCGAAATCTTACCTTCTTAATCACATGGAAGGTCAGATAAGAAAAGATAAAGAGATGTTTACACAGATAACAGGAAATTAAGCAACTCGTCATGACTACATTGTTGACGTCATTCTGCCATTATTATGGCAAGCAGGATACGAGTGCGTTTTGCGAAGGTTGCCCGCTACGAACATTTTGACGTTAAAGCAAAGAAATTCCAGTAATTATTGTTATTCGATCTATCACACTGTGCTTTGCTCGGAAGCGATACTTCGTTCTGCTTCATCTGCGAACATTTTTTGCCGCATCTGCTTGTCATAAATCTGGCCACCGTGGCAGATATTTGTCGTTTATAATACACACGCACACAATGGAAAACAAGAGAATGATGATTGATTGTCACTGTTGCCCTGACGTTATTGTAGAACATATTTTCCTCGTTCTCAAGGTTTGGAAGTGTTCCTAATTGCACAGATTATTAAGCAACTATTTCCTTGTCGCTGTAGAATTACACAGTAGTATTGTTAATTACGTAAATTCACAAACAAAAGCGCAGCGTAATGAAACGCGTGAATGTTACGTACCCTTTGCCAAGCATGCAGACGATCTGGCACAGTTCACTTTTGCCACTTAGTACACAGATAACACTGCACATTTACCTGATACAGACGGAACACCTGTAGAACACAACTTCTCTCATGGCGCACGGCAGTACACTACTGGCACAACCACCTGTGGCATCATATCCCCAATTAGCAGGCCATTCATTGTATGACGTGCTGCCTGCTGCTGCTTCATTGAACGGTTTCAAGAAGTGAGCCAGGGACGGTTGTGTTACGTCACCTCGCTGCTCCGCGTGGGTGTACACTCTCCGCAAACATACTCTTTTTTTATACCGCTGCCTTGTTGCACACTTAACTAAAGGTCAGGAAACATTCGACAACTCCTGCAGTTCCTCACTTAACCGCTCGCTACATAAGAATACTGCCATGTGTGCGAAAACTTATTTACACAACTAGCTTCTCTTTTTCCTCACTACGCGGCTTAGGCGGGACGGCTATTCCATATTCACAGCATCTCTTTCCAACTTTTCTAGGGTCCTATGTCCTGATTGTCTGCATTGGTATGCTAATTTTGGAGGTCTTGTTTTGTCCATACTAGGAGTGTATATGGAATGTTATGTTATAGGGAGGAGCCGAAAGTAAACTGTGCAAAATTATAACCATTAGAACTCCTGCAAACCAGACACAATACAGAATCACCGAGCAACATTGCTCCGCGATAACTTGAGACCAGTGTTGCCAACCACAAAACACTGAATCTCGCTATAACTCCAACAAAATTCGCTACAAAAATTGTTATAATTGTTGTTGTTGTTATTGTTCTTAATTATTCTTATTCTTAATTGTTATTATTCTTATACTTTTCTCAAACTTTTGTACTTTCAATAGATTAAAAGTAACGACTTTTTTCAGACACAAAGATATACACATGGGGATAGTAGAGGATCAAGAAGTATAATTCACTACATTTCAGTCAATAACAGTTTAGCACCTCTGGTAAAAGACACAAGCGTGTATAGAAGCTATGACAATTCATCGGATTATTTTATGTTAATGACAAAATTTAAACAACTGAAAACATGGTATAGATCAAATAGGAAGAATGAAGATGTATTAAGGAGGGAAACATTCAAAACTCGTTTACTAAGCGAAGGCAGTATAAGAAGATTATACTGTCAGCGTCTAGATCAATATGTAAATCACACGGACGTTTTCTGGTGAAATCTCAACATCAAATGCAATACTTCTCTGAGCCGAAACAGGCCAGCCCGGCCTATCTTGGTGCTGATAACGACCAGGGCCTGGATATTTCATGTCTTTTTTTTTTTTTTTCCTCCATGGAAACTATAAGCGAAGTACTATTTTATCAGTGATTAAAATTGTGCAATTCTCATGGGTCATATAAAGTCATATTTTGGCTTTTAAATGTTTTTGTCACATGTTGTCATTTTCATATTATATTCACATTTTCTCTAAAATGTAATTTGCTAGTGTAAATCTTTTTTCTGATCGCCCTTGAAAATGCGACATTTATTTCATTCTGTGCAGAGCTGAGGGTTAGCTCTGGATTAGCAATTAAATAAATTCAAAATGCAACAATAAAATATTATTTATTACTGAGTGTGCTAGATGTTTAAAGGAAATGTTTAACATAATTTAAACAGCAATGAATTTTTTAAAATTTCGAAAATGCAACAAAAAATTATTTAGGTCATTCTAACTTTTTTTCGGTCATAAGTGCTTGCATATTTCTAACCTGTCATGAACACCCGGGCCGTGATAATGAGGTGTCTGTCATAGGACAACGGATTATTATTAGGACGATAATGATGTGCTTAAGCAAAGTCTATTAACCCTAGACAGTAAGGCGCTACATTGTAATTCCTTCACTGATATGGTTTGTTTGGGCATAACAATCCGATACTCTAAATACCTTCCTGGTGAGATCATTGCTATGCTAGGTTCAGTGTGCTCACGGCGTTTCAAGAATTTATATTTACTTGACTTCTGGACGTCACGTCTTTACCTATAATGTAGCTTATTCCACTAGGAGTCAAAGTACATTTATTCCACTGTTTCATGTTTTTGTCCTTGGCATCTTAACAGTTGTTATTGCATTCTTATACTAAATTATCCTACGAAGCATAATGATTAAGTATTTAAAATAGCCACAACCCTAGTTCAAACACCGCCGCCGCCGCCACCACCACCACCGCCGCCGCCACCACCGCCGCCGCCGCCGCCACCACCACCACCAGGGAGGAGGGAGAACGTCGAATTCTACACTACATGAGCGATGCTGGACTACTGGTGTAGACATGTGGCAACAAGACTAGCAATACATGGGTTTCACCATAAAATGTGCAGAATAGGAAATCCCATGAACAGAATGAAGACTGCGACAAAGGTGCAAGAAATATCGCAATGTTGTATGTACCAAAAGAACAAAATCAATAACAGACGATAGCAAAGACTAAAATAGTATCACGTTTATTACTTTCTCTACTACGTATAGTAGGTAGAGGAAGTATTGTATTCCACACAAAAGTTCGATGTCGAGACTTCATAGGAAATGTGCTTTTAGGCCCCCTGAAATTTTTTTAAAAATAGGCATTTTTGGAAAAATGTCTGGGTGGGTGAGTGGGCGGGCGGGTGGGTGGGGGCGTGGTTATGTGTGCGTTCTTACAAACTCTTATTCCTCTTATCTTCGTGTTAGTTGAGATAAACATTTGCAGAAATTATCTTATTGCTAATTTTCCTGTAGGTACAAGGGGAATATGGGAACAGCAGTTCTTGGGCGATAGTCAAATGTTTCAAAGCTTTAAAATTCCATTCTCTTTGTACGGCCAAAAGTTAATAGCAACCTTCCATTTGAGAAAGTACTAAGTATTCCAGAACTAACCAAATAACAAGAACTACCTCCGAAAAGGTTCACTCCACAAAAATATTTATTTGTACATACAATTTTTGTATTGAAAGATTTCGCCTAGCTCTTACGGTTTGCCAGTTATGCAAAAGAGTAAACAGGACTACGTAGGCTATAGCCAGAAAATTCAAAATATACATTTCGTTTTCCATAAAGACATCTTAAACACATGGCATTTTAATAACAATTGTTAGCCATTTTTGAGAAAATCAAAATTTTGAAAAGTGTTCCATGTAAAGGATAGTTTAGGGTGGAGAAATTTTCTTCACAATCTTTGTGTCGTATCCTTAAAATATATTGAAGCTAAATACCAACTTTGTTTATTAAAGGACTTTTCGTTTTTGAGTTATACCTACTGTTCACACACACACACACACACACACACACACACACACACACACACACACACACACACACATGGGCGTCGCGAAAGGGGGGCAAGGGGGGGGGGCCGCGGCCCCTACCTGGAAGTTGGTCAACTTAATGTGCAATCAATTACTGACTATTAAACTACTATTTTAAAAGATCAATTTCTATTTAACACAAATTAACATGGTTATATCCAACGAATATTATAAATGTTGACAATAAAATAGTGAATTGATATTATCTGGTTGCAAATTTCAAACATGTGGCCCTCCCTGGAAAAATGTCTGCCGACGCTCATGCGCGCACACACATACGCGCCCGGACGATTTTCTAAAAATGCTTCTTTTGTTTAATTCAGGGAGGCTTAGAACATATTTCCGGTCAAATCTCGACATCGGAACACAATACTTCCCCTAATTACTATAGCAGTAAAGAAAGTAAAAATATACAGAGTAAACGCGCGCACCTTCTCAGTTAATTGCAAAGGGAAAAGACACATTAATAACGTTCTGCTCCGATCATTAGTTTTAAGATAAGAAACGCATTTTTATGCTGCTTGATATTTTCTTTCAATGTGCATTCTATAGTATTGGTCCAATTGCATCCTCATCTGCGCGACATCACCAAAAACAGGCTAGTTTTCTTAAAATTGGTTATATAGGTCTAACCTAACCTAACTTCTGATCTAGCTCGTTAAAAAACCTATAGTTTTCTTAAAACTTAGAGCTAATCTAACCTAACTAGCGTAATGTCGGTAAGTTCTGTGGAAGAAATATACAATTTAGGTTTACAACGGCGCACTAAATGTGAGTGAGTGTTACATCCTTTGTACTTACCAGAAAGAGGAGTCTTTTCTGAGCAACCTTCAAAAGTACATATTGTTGGGAGAGGTACAGGTGTTGCCAACTGCTAAATTGTACACTCGCGCCCAAGAGTTCGCATGTGTAGATTTCTCTGTCACACATCGTATGACTTCTTGTTTCTAATTATTTTAAGATGTGTGACAGTTTACGTATTTTATGTCATTGATACATTTAAAGTAAGGAACGCTTTTATTAGTTCTATTAAATTATAAAAATTGTCTGCCTCTTAAACATAGGGGCAACATTACCAGAACCATTGCGGAGACTTTGTCAGATATTTACAAAATCTAATATATAAAAATCTGATATGTTGCACTCACACGACTTTCTCTACTCTTGTACTAACCATTCTTACAAACTCTTTTCTTCTATCTTCTTCGTGTTAGTTGAGATAAACATTTGCAAAAATTATCTTATCTCCTTGTAAGTACAAGGAGAACAAAGGAATACAGAACATATAAAAAAAGATGAATAACAATGTTCCATTGACAGAAGTATAAGTTCTCCAAAACTCACACAAATAACAATTTCCAAAATGGTTCACTCTACAAACAAATGTATTTCGACATAAATTGTTTATTTTAGCAAGATCTACATTGTTTGTATAGTAATATTTTGTCTATCTCTTACAGTTTACCAGTTACTAAAGTCGTTCAGAATAAAGAGGGTTTCAGAGAATATTCACAGAAAATCATGAACGTCGGCAGACTTTTTTTCCAGGGGGGGGGGCACATGTTGGAAGTTTGTAATCAGATAATATTAAGTCATTATTTTGTTGTTTAAAGTTGTAGTATTTGCTGCGGATAACCGTATTAATTTGTGCTAAATAAAAATTTCTCTTTACATAACAATTAAAATAATAGTTTAATAGTCAGCACATTAAGTGAATTGACTTCCAAGGGGTCGGGGGGGGGCGGGCCCGCGGCCCCCTCTTGCCACCCCTTCGCGACGCCCATGCAGAAAATTCAACATGAACAGTATGAAAAAATATTAAATATCTGGAAATTTTAACTCGGATCTAACTCGTAACACCATTACAATATTAAAAAAAATGAAAGTTGTCTTAAAACTGCATATATAGAGCTAACCTAACCTAATCTAACTTCGGTAAGCTCCATGGAAGAACATACATATTTTTACTGGGCTAAATAGGCACTTAAAGAATTGTGCCTCCATTTGTGTTATTGAAGTGGGTGTTTGAGGGCATTTTGATAAAGCATCAAATAGGCTAGCATACTACAGAATGTCGCCAAGATCTAAACAAATGTAATTGAAGGTGCTAAACTCAGCTATAGAGCAAATAGGATGTATTACATAAATAGTTCTTCAGTGATCCCTGTTTTAAAATGAAATGTGTGAGTAAAATACTCATACAGCGAGCGCTTTCGGTTAAAGGTGAAATATAAATGGAACAATGAAAATAAATAAATAAAAATCTGCAAAAATCTGACTTACCTTCTCCCAAAAGAAGGAAGCACACTCCATTTCGCAGCATCACTTGCCAGGACCAACAACTTACTTGCAGAAACTTGGGCTCGCTAACTCTCTGTTATCTGAGACAAACCTTCACAAATATTTACCAAGTTTAAGTTGATAATGATAAGATTCTGCGACTGGTTAACAAGAATCCCGCCAGTTTAAACATGATGTTGAGGTACACGCTTCCTCATACGTTATCTAGCTTTGTTTCAAGCCTACATTGGTAACATTGCCAACTCTTGCTAATGGACATCGACTAAAACATCTGAAATTGTTAAATATGGAGCAGTTTATAAATAACTATTATTAGTATGCAGACCAGGTTTCATATTGAGTAAGATGGCAAGGATTTTTCAACCTTGTAAAATATTTTTGGTTGCCAGAGGACTTTCTTTCATTCAGCAATAATTTTCTACCCAATCACCAACGAATTTGTTAATCGAGACATAGGCGTTGCGAAATGGGAGCAACGGGGGGCCGCGGCCCCCCCCTTGGAAGTTGGTGAACTTGATGTGCAGCCAGTTACTATTAAACTATTATTTTAATTTTGATGTAAAGAACAATTTTTATTTAGCACAAATTAATACGGTTATCTGCAACAAATATAAATTTTGACTATAAAATAATGATTTAATATTATATGATTGCAAATTTACAACATCCCTCTGGAAAAAAGTGCCGACACTCATGAATCGAGATAAACATTTTCAGAAATTGTTATTGCTAACGTTTTAAGCGACAGTCAAATGTTTTAATAGTGGCCACTATGTGATGCCTTTGAAATTCCGATCTCTTTGCATAACCAAGAAATTATATATGTAAAACCCAGACCATTAACGCATTCCTATTTCAGAGAATACCTCCCAAATGGTGCAATCCACATAAAAAAGTGACAAATTATGTATCTGCGCTTTTGCTAAGCAAACGGAATAGGTAAGTGGTTAGGGTGAATCCCCTCAATGTCAACCTGATCCTGAGATAAATACGTAATATTAGCTCAACATAATATGGCATTGTAACATGAGCTTGCTGATGACATAATTTACGTACTATAGTTGTTTACGCTCCATGTAATTCAAAACTGAACGTTGTTGCACAAACTCCATGTTCGTCTTCTGCTTTCTATGCGAGGAAATAAGCAATAAGATATCTACAAATGTTTATCTCAACTAACACGGAGAGCGTAGCGTAGAGGAATGAGATTGTAAGAATGGTTAGTAAAAGAGTAGAGAAAGTTATGTGAGTGCAACACATCGATGTTTTCTTATTTGAATTAGGTACTTAAATTTGTGAAATAAAATATCACTCGCTTTAAGTGTCCCGACTTGTGATTTTCCCAAGGTGGCAACCCCTGTCTGATTACCTTCCCCTTGTGTACCCAGGATCAGACGCCTGTCGGGGAGCAGAGTGAAGACCTGGAAGCAGGTGCTCAGCCAAGCACCAGGTATGATACTGAGAAATGCAGGCGAAATGGATGATTGGAAAGGTGATAATGGAGCAACTGCTGGAAAGAATGACGGGGGAAACCGGATAACCCAGAGAAAACCCGGCAAGATTTCGTCCACCACGAATACCACAAGCGGCACCGCCTAGGTGGTAGGCGTGCGGTCTAACCACTCAGCCACGGCGCCGCCATTATACTTCCAGACTCAGAAAATAATCTTGGCTGGAGAAAAATGCCTACCTCCCTGCCGGGAATCGAACCCGGGACCCCTAACACAGCAGGCAGGTGCTCTACCAACTGCGCCACGGGGCCAGCCCCCAACGCACACAGCCATGGAAAATACAGCTAATTGCAAATTTTTTAGTGTAATAGGAAAATTCTCTGGAATTCCTTCCTTCGCAAGTTTTGTGACTTAAATGTTAGTCATTAATGGAAGGGAAATTTGTTTGGATATAACTGTTAAGTCAAGGCCAGCGATAATAAATGTAAATGATAACCTTATGGACCACATATACATATATAAAGAACTGCCAAATATTGAGTTGATTGCAGAAGACAAAATGAAGGTCTCCATCACGTGCGTGCTTATGGTGCTGGTGCCCAGCTTGGTGCTCTGTGAAGATGCCTGTATTGACAGACCTGTGATGCAACACTTCAACTTCACTTTGGTAAGTTCCTAACATACCTTTTCAACTCCAATATTGCTAATGTTTACTTTTAGATGAATAACTCATATTAATGTGGACACTTTAACCCAAGGGGGTTAAAGAGAGGCAAAGTCTGCGGAGGTAGGTAAACCCAAACTCCCCTCTTTCGTAAAGGTTAGACATAGCTGGGTTAGACTCTGGCCTATTGATCCCAAGGTCGCCAGACCGATGGTTTTAAGGCTACACACTTCATTTTTGTTCTTTCATGCGTAATGTGTTCACTAAATTCTATTTCGGAATTCTATTTCTAAATACTTAAGATAACGTTGTACTATGTATTGGCAGCGATTTCTTGTTACAGAACACAATATGGCGATATGGTCAGCGTATACACCAACCTGCTGAACAAGGCCATCATCCATGTTGGGTCGACTCTCAGCAAAGTCGGGAACAACAAAGTTGAGAAAATCAAATATTGAATCTGTCTTAATCTTCGTGTTGCATCTTTGGAATATACTGAACTCAAATACCAAGTTTGGTTAGGGTCACAAGATTATTTTATCGTAATGTAGGACACAATCGTAAAAATCTAATGTGTTACTCACATGGCTTTCTCTACTCTTGTACTAACCATTCCTACAAACTCTTATTCCTATATCTTCCTCCTGTTAGTTGAGATAAACATTTGTACAAATTATCTTATTGCTTATTTCCTTGTAGGTGCAAGAGGAATATTAGAATACATTAGGCTTTGTGCGATAGTCAAATGTTTTAAAACTTTGATATTCCGTTCTCTTTGCACGCTTAACATATAAAAAGTGAACAAAGGTGTTCCAATTCATAAAGTTCTAAGTTTTCCGAAACTCACACACATAACAAGGAATATCTCCGAAATGGTTCACCCTACAAGAAAATTTATTGAGACATAAATTGTGTATTTTAGCAAGATCTACATTTTTTGTACAGTATGATTTGGTCTATCTCTAACGGTTTACCAGTTATGCAAAAGTCGTCCAGAGTAAATACGACTACAGGGGCTATAGCCAGAAAATTCAAGATATGCATTTCAGTTGTCATACAAATATCTTAAACATATGGCATTTTAATCAAAATCGTTAATGCCATTTTCAAGAAAATCAAAATTTTCGAAAAATTTTCCATGTAAAGGGTAGTTTATGGTGGGACTATTTGCTTCAAAATCTTCATGTCGCATCGTTGAAAGGCACTAAAATACCATCTTCGGTTTTTAACCGACTTTTCGTTTTTGAGTTATGCTGTCCACAGACTGACACACACACAGACCTTTTTCTAAAAATGCTTTTTTTATTCAGGGGACCTAAAAACATATTTCTGGTGAAATCTCCACATAGAATTTTTGGGTGGAACACAATACTTCCTCTACTTACTCTACGTAGTAGAGAAAGTAAGGAAAATAATACTTCTGCATCCTGATCAACTACTTTCTCATTGGTTAAATAAAACAATTGATGCCGGTTTTAAAGCTGTTGCTGCTCATATCTTGCATGAATCATCGAGAAACTCCGGGTGGGCTCGACATGCTTGGAATCTGTGAGGATAATACCGTGTGGAAATAGAAAGTAAAGTGCTGGTAGTTCACGTACTGGCCAAGAGATGGTAGCAGGTGCTTTATCCGAACGTATAACAAGAATATCCTTTCCTTTCGCAGCCTGCCAGTAGTTCATAATCGTGTCGTAGTACTTGCATAAACAGTTCTGTAAAACCACAATGCCACAGTTTCGCTGAGACCTGCCTCGCCCCTCAAGATAATTAAATCAACTGTTATAAGAGACTCCTTAGAGATTTGGTTTTTCCAAATTATAATCAGCTCAATAAAATCCATTTGAAAATAGTATTTTACGTTTATATTTTACGATGTCCTACTTTCCATATATTTTTGTTTGAAATCATTTTTTACAACTGATTAATCTGTTATGTGATTTTACTACTGTTTGTATCATTGAATTTCTTCTAAGTATGATTTTGTTACAGTTCCAGGGAGAGTGGAATGTTCTAATGGCAACAGTGGTCCCAAATAATACCAAGTGTTTACAACATATCTTTCAAGAAAACAGTCAGAATTCAACTATTACCCTGTACGTCGCCGAAAAAGAGTAAGTTCCACATTTAGTTTTACTCCGAGGGCCTCAAAACATGTATTTGCGTTGAAAACTCGTTCGAATTTTTGGGCGAACTAAGATACTTCCTCCGCCTATGAGGAAAGAAAGTAAACACTTTCATACAGTAATATACGATTTTATTTGGCTTAAATAATTCATTAAGCATCTATATTTGGCAATTTGAATACCTTTTCAATGCTGGGATGGTAGAACGATAGGGAAAACCCAAAGGAACAGCCGAACAATTGAACAAATCGAAATTGATAATTTTGTATGGGAATTGTCACTTCGGATTACTTTGTGGCAGACCTATCGTTTCACAGCTGCATCTATTACATTCAAAATACTTTTCTTTCGTAAAAAAAAAAAAAAAAAAAGGAAAACAAGTAGTTGAATATGAGAATAGATGTGGTTAAATCGAACTTAATTACGATTTATAAACATTCATTTTGATCAGTCATTCTATTAAGCTAAATTGACTTTGTAAGGTTTAGAAATAAACATAAGAATTCATTCAGTTTTGCTTTAGCGAGTCTCGAGGAATTAGGGCAGGCTTAGACATAACCACAAAATGTATTTTAGGGAAACTGGAGAAATTAGCTTGACAATTTCAATATTGTACAGTTCTCAAGGTATGTTCAACAAATTTGAATGGCTCCGTGTCATTTGATAGTGCTCATTACAATGTCAATACACATGGGCGTCGCGAACGGGGGGAAAGGGGGGGGGGCACGGACCCCCCTTGGAAGTTGGTGAACTTAATGTGCAATCAATTACTGACTATTAAACTATTATTTTAATTAAGAACAATTGTTATTTAGCACAAATTAATACGGTTATCTGCAACAAATATAAATGTTGACAATAAAATAATGAATTAATAATACCTGATTGCAAACTTCCAACATGTGCCCCCCCCCCCCCCCTGGAAAAAAGTCTGCCGACGCTCAATACATAGAGGGATAAATCGATAAACCAGGGGCAACGCCGTGTATTTCAAAACTGCTGATGAAGGAGAACCTATCATAACAAAGCCACTCTCAAAATGAGTTAACACAAAATGGCAGATCTGTGCCAAGGGATTGTTATAGGTTATGACCGATTAAAGACACGCCTACATTCATAATGTGGTTGTAGTTACATCAAGAAATGTCAAATATTTAATAATAATTCAGTGTTGGTATACATCATAGTACTTACTAGTTTGTATAGCAAGTGAGTCCTTTTGTCACTGGAGATAAAACACCAAGAGAATGTTAAACAGTTACGAAGCGAAGGTTAGGTCTCACTAACATTGCAGTTTAAAAGACTAGTCCTTACATAGTTATGTTTCAAATGACAGTTTTAAATGCTCGTATGTTAAAAGTGACATGTTTGGTTGTTTTCAGTGGATCCCAGTTCGGGTCGGTAACTTACGATGGAATAATATGGAAGACTGAGACACCTGGAAAACTGGAATTCACCATGCCTGACGAAAGTAAGTCTTCACTCTTCTTAAAATTGCATTTTAATGGATTACTAACATACACGTTCTTTAATGAATGACATTAAAAATTAAACAGCAAGAATATTTAACATTTTCCCGTCTGCCTTGATAGCTGTTGAGTAAATGAGTGATTTGTTTACTATGTATTTTAGCTCCGTCGGTGAACGTGCCCTATTGGGTGTTGGATACAGATTACCTCAACTACGCTGTCACCTATATCTGCTGGCGTCAGAGTCCATCAGCAAAAGGTAACTGCATTGTTTATGTATTGTATGCTTTTTCTTCAGCTTGCATTCTGACTACTAAGAAGGGTTCTAAAACTACTGACTTTTTAACCAAAATGTTCAAACATTCGCAATCTGGATTATATCACAAGATTCATGGGCGTCGCGAAGCGCGGGCAAGGAGGGGCCGCGGCCCCCCCCCCCCTTGGAAGTTGGTGAACTTAATGTGCAGCCAATTACTGACTATTAAACTATGATTTTAATTTTTATATAAAGAACAATTTTTATGTAGCACAAATTAATATTATGATTATCTGCAACAAATAATGTACATTTTGACAGTAAAATGATTTAATATTATTTAATTGCAAACTTCCAACATGTGCCCCCCCCCCCTGGAAAAAAGTCTTCTGACACTCATGACAAGATTCTTCCCCCACACGGTGATAAAACTTGTGTATTTTTCATGCGCGGTCATTTTAAAGGCTGCTTGGGTAGTGGTTATGCCCTTTGACTAAGCAATACATATGTTTGAGATATTTTAATGACAAATAAAATATGTATTTTGAATTTTCTGGTTATAGTCTGTGTAGTCGTATTTATTCTGGGTGACTTTTGCATAACTGGCAAACCGTAAAAGATAGACCAAATCTTACTAAACAAAAATTGTAGATTTTGCTGAAACACAATTTAAGCTCAAGTAAATTTTTTGTAGAGTGAACCATTTCGGAGATATTCTTCGTTATTTGTGTGAGTTTTGGTAAACTAACTTTCGTCAAATGGAAGATGGCGATTCATTTATTCATATCTTAGCCGTGCAAAGAGAACGGAATCTCAAAGCTTTAAAAGCTTTGTCTATCGTCAAAGCCTACTGTATTCTAATATTCCCCTTGTACCTACAAGGAAATAAGCAATAATTTTTGAAACTGTGTATCTCAACTAACATGAAGATAAAGGAATAGGAATCTGTAAAAATGGTTAGTACAAGAGTAGAGAAAGTCATGTGAGTGCAACACATCAGAATTCTTACATTTAATTTTCACTCCTAATTTGATCAGTGAGTGCTGCCATCTTCTCTGTGTGCTTCTGACAAATTCTAATGCAGATAAAACTTAGTAAATTGTAATTTTTACAGAAAAATAGCTTTTTCTCAAAACAATAGTTTTTACTATTCAAAATTATACACGTATTGCAATTTAATTTAGAGCGAAGTACAAGGTGTCCCAAAAATACCAACATTTGGGTATGTTGTGCGGGATGGCAAACTGATAAGTTTTGAAATAGGAACCCCTGTCTGGAATTTAGCTTCTTTTGCTGTGTTAAATCAGACAAATTGAAAATACCTAACTGTATATTTTCACTTCTTTCATGATCTAAGATAGTGACACCAACCACACTTTTTAGAAATTCCATTTCACTGCTTTCTATTTTATTTTAGTTGCTCGATTTATAGACTAATTTTCTGAACCTTAAGTTACTAGTGGTACAGCTAATGTTTTATAACATTTTAATTGTGTGGAACGTTGTGCTTTATTCCTTTAGCCAATTATGGATTTGTTTGATATTTAAACAACTTTGATTAGGTGGATCACATCGTTCATTTATGAGGTCGTACAATGTTCCAGATTACATCAGCGTGCTGGGTCGAAGAACGAGCCTCTCAGTCGAAGCCAGGACTGCAGTAAATGCCGTGTTGGAGAGTATTAACCTAGTACCAGACCAGCTAGATGAGGTTTCCCATACCAACTGTCCATCAAAGGAACCAATTGTTCCTTAATGTTATAAATTAAACAAAATAATCTTAATTTTATATTATAACTGTTATATACTGTTGCATTTAAATATATGTTATGTCCTTTTGAGTTGGTCTTGTTCTTCCTCACTTCCCAAATAGTTGCAGAAAATTCTTAGGCAAGTACTCTGAGGCCTTGATATATAAAAGTTAACCTGAGTCAACCACCTGAAAGTTACCTTCAGCAAAGATGAACTTGGGTTGTATAAACCTTCATCTAAATTTATAGTATCTTGATCTAAGATCAAATTTGACTGTTGAATATTCTTCGGTTAACTTGATTGTACTTAGATCAGCAGAACTGCAGAAAGAAGAAATAATGCTACAACTTTAAATAAAATGCTAAGTAATACATTTTTGTGAATTAAATACTAAGGGGTCCCCGTCTAGGGGATATGTGGATGGCGACCACAAGGTACCCAACCTGAGCAGAACATTACTTCCACTTACCGGTGTTTTGCTCCTCACTGTAGCTTTTCTATCTGACCTTACCTTGGTCATCTCTTGTTCTCTTCCAACCCTGATGCTATTAGGGTTCCCGAGGGCTAGGGAGTCTTTATTTTTCCAACCTCCCCATAATTTCTCCATAAAATCTTAACCCCTAACATGCAGACCTGTCATGGCAAATAATACGTCCTCTGATTGATAATCAGAGGATACGGTCGGTGAATTTATTTTGATAACTCTCCTGGTCAGGTCGGTGAGACCCTTAAACCGACAGGTGTGGTCCTCCAGACATTATGGGGGTTGTGAGAGAGCGATGTGACCACCAAAACATAAAAATATGGTGCTCTCTAAAAGTGGTTACTATTATTGCTAAGTCTCTTCAATATTTATGAAATATGACTCGAGGGGTAAAATGTTCCGGAGTTAAAATAGTTCCCCATATGTATCTCTGGGCGGGGACTACTTCTCGAGAATCAAAACGTTATATAAATAGATCTAACATCAGACTTTTACAATGGAAGGCAGATGCTCTCACCCAAACGAAAAGAATAGAAGTGAATAACATTGTATTGGACAATAACATAGATATATTTTTCATATAAGATGTAATCTTTATTCTGGATCTTTATGGTCACCTGCAATGTCAGGCAGATGTCACAATTTTTGTTTGTGAAATATATATAACAAAATGATCAACTTAAATACTTCAATTTTACTGTATTTTTACTACACCTACTACCCAAAAATAGACAGATAAGTAGTGGAATATTAGTTGGAGTCAAAAAGGATATTAAATCCTCCTTTCAAATGTTAAAGAAATGGATAACACAGATAAAGCTGAATTAATAAAGCTAAATTTTTGGGATAACAAAACACATCTACATGTCTACAGTATTTGCAATCCTCCCAGGAATGAACCAGATCTCTCACTTATTGATCAATTAAATAAAACAATCATAATTGGGGATTTCAATGCCCATTCCAAAAGATGGGGTTATGATAAAGTGGATTCTACGGGCAGATAGTGGAAGAAGTTTTGAATACCACAACCTTTGAACTGATTTATGAAGATCCCAAAACCTTCATACATTACATTGCCCGCCTCGGTAGCATGATGGTTAGCGTGTCTGCCTCACGTTCAAGAGGTCGCGAGTTCGAATCTCGCTTAGGGTAAGTTATCCGGGTAAGGTTTTTTTCCGAGGTTTTCCGTACCCTGAGAAGACGAATGTGGGGTAACTTAAAGCTCCATGGACCTCGGGCTCATTTGAGCATCATTTCACCCATTTCATTCATTCACTGTCCGATATGACACAATGTTGGAGGACGTTAAATAAAAAAAAAAAAAATAATAATAATAAAAAAATTAATTAAAAAAAAAATACTCTGGAGCGGGCAGTAACCCAGACCTCTTGTTAGCTACAACAGATATTGTTTCAGAAATTAGAAAACAAGTTATAGAAGACCCAAGTTGTGGTCACAGAGCAGTGATTGCTGATATAAAACTAGATAATACAAAAGTCAGTCAACATCATACGAATCTGTATTGGAACTTCAAAAAAGCAGATTGGAACAAATATAAAACTGAACTGGAACATAAATTTAAAGAACAAACAAACTCACAGCTGCATGACCACCCAGATCATATGAACAAAAATTTCTGTAAAGTCATCCTAGAAACTGCAAAAAAACATTTTTCTCGTGGAAGAATAAAAAATTTCAAACCCTTTTTGGAACCCCCAGTTAGAAGAACTGAAAAAGCAAAGGGATACAGCTGAACAAACAAAAAACATATCAGATACACAAATATGGCGGAAGAAATGTGCCTCACTAAAAAAAGAAATTAATACAGCTAAAAAGAATTACTTTAATAATTTCTTAGAAAAAAATGGATTATAGGACAGATGGTAACAAAGCCCATAAGTTCACAAAAAATGTCAAGGATAGGAAAGAAAACAACAGCACACCTATCATACATAACAATAAAATATTAACAAATGATGCAGTCATAGCCGAAGCATTCAATAAATATTATGCTAATTCACATAAAGAATTTAAGAAGGATTTGAAATAAGAAAGAGAATGTAATCCTAACACTCAATACAATATCTTTTTTCAAAATTTTAATATGCAGGAACATAACATTGCAATAAATAGTATAAAAAACAAAAAGTCTCCTGGACCAGATCACATACATCCATAGTTCATAAAAAAACCTTGGAAAAATGGCAAAACTACAACTACTAAAACTCTACAATCTATCCTGGAATACCACTGTACCTGCTGAATGACAAAAAGCAATAATTGTCCCACTCTTGAAGAAAGACAAAACAGCATCAGAAATAAAAAATTATAGACCAATAGCTCTTACCAGCATAATAGCAAAAGTGATGGAAAGAATGGTGTCAAACAGGTTAAATTGGTTTCTAGAATCACAAAATTTAATTTCCCCATGTCAAGCTGGATTCAGAGAGTTTCACTCTACAAATGAACAAGTCTTACTTCTCAGTCAAGAAATCAAAGACTCCTTCAATAGAAAGGAAGGTAATGTAGGTATCAGTTTTTATTGATTTCCAAAGTGCATATGATTCTATATGCAGAACAAAACTACTAAAGAAAGTAAAAAAAAAATAGGGATACAAGGTCCAATGTTTTCATGGCTATGTCATTTCGTAACACAACGCTTTATTGCTACCAGATATGGAAGAAATATATCTAAATATAAACAAGCACACCGTGGCTTACCACAAGGTGCAGTGCTCAGCACAACACTTTTTAATATATTAATGATCTGCCACAACAAATACAAAAATCAAGTGTGAAGTGTGCACTATTTGCTGATAACTTAGTAGTGTGAACTTCAAAACCAAAAAAACTAAAGTACAGAACTAGAAAAAAACCACGCAACAATCCTTAACCAACCTACAAAAGTGGACCAAAGAAAATTTAATGACTGTTAATACAACAAAATCAAACTACCAAATCTTTTTACTAAGAAAAAAAAAAACCACTAAAAATAAAACTAAATTTTGAGGGTCAACAATTACCAGAAACAAAGGAAGCAAAGTATTTAGGAGTTGCATTTGATACCAAACTTACATGGACCAAACAAATGGAAAATGTAATACAAAGAGCAGAGAGGCGCCTTTCACTGTTAAAACGTCTAACAGGAATGAAGTGGGGATGTTCCAGAGCAACTCTTAACACAACATACAATGTATATATAAAGCCATTATTTACTCACTGCAGCGAAGTTCTTGTAACAGCAAACACAAAAAAAATCAAATCTTTCAAAACCAAAGTCTGAGATTAATTACAGGTGCTATCAAAACCACACCAATAGCAGCTATGGAAATACTAACCAACAAATATCCCAATGAATATGAAATAGAAAAAGCAGCTCTTATTCAACACGAAAAGTTGATCAGACTCCCATTCAATACATGGCACAAGAGAAATTTTACACATACACTAAAGACTCAGGAGAGCTTTCTTTCCAAAATTCAAGACATCAAGAAGAATGTACACCTTCCTAATTCAAAGGAAAACTTCATATCTAAAGTCAATCCGACACAAACATTAGACATCACATATTATTTACACCTGACAGAAGAAGTTAAGAAAAGTGATACTCCAACTAGTGTTCTCAAATTATTGGCATTAGAGACAATCCATACTAGATTTCCAGAACACAAATGGCTCTATATTTATACTGATGGATCATTGATATCAAACCAAGATGGAGCAGGTGCTGGAGTCACGTGTCACCTCTTTTCTTATTACAAATCTTTAAGTTATGGAACTCAAACTTTGATGGAGAAATTGAAGCAATTCGAATGGCCCTACAAAATCTTTTGTACAGAATTTCACATTTTCAGCAAGCAGTTATTCTCTCAGATTCCAGGGCAGCAATTACAGCAATTACTTCCAAGTTGTCACCAAAAAACCAAACAATTATAGAATGTTGGAAAATCCTTACCCATCTAACAGTACTTCAAAAACTCCTAGTATTCCAATGGATACCTGCTCACTGTGGACTGAGTGGTAATGAGAAAGCTGATTTTCTTGCAAAAAAAGGTTCCGGCAATGTGCAGAAATCAATAGTTAATCAACCATTTTATGCAGCTAAGAGATTAGTCAACTCTGAATTCTAAAAAATTATTGCAAAACATTACTATAAAAAATAAAAAAATAAAAGATAGGAATTACCAAACATTCAAACAGTAATTCCTGAATATCCTCGAAAAACAGCAGTTGCAACCTTCAGGTTGATTACAGGACATGATTGTCTGGCAAAACATTTAAACAGAATTGGGATATATTCTTCACCACTCTGTCCTCTATGTGATCTGCAAGAGGAAATGGACCGAGACCACCTTCAAATATGCCCGGCCACTTCTAGTGCCCCATCCATCAGTGAAAAATATTGGAGAGTTCATTGTCGAATAAAAAGGGAAATGATCGCATAGGATTACCGACAGGCAAACCCACGCCCTGCTACTACATGCTCTCCAGAGGTGATAAGTAGACATCGGATTTATATGCACTAAAAACGTTTAAAATATGCATGCATTTATGCTGTAAAAATCTTTAAAATATGCTCTAAAATGCTAGTATACACTATATATGTAAGTAATTTGATACATCTACTCACATTAAACCTTCTTCCTCATATTACGTCATTCTTGAGGCTATAATTTGATTTGTAGTATACGATCATTTTTTTCCAAACGTCACGAGTAAATTTATGACGTTTATCAGATAATGAGTTTGTATGCAGAGAAGAACTTCTCAACATCCACAGACGTGATTGGACAATATTTATAAGCACTAGCAAGCTCTGGAGGAATTTCTCCTGGAAGTTCCACAGTGTCACTTTGGAGATATTTGCTAACAGGGCGTATAATATTAAAATCGGGATTTCTTTGTAATACCCTGCACAGTTTTGCACGCAATATTTCCTCATAGTTCGAAGAGGCAGACCGAAGTTCAGTCTTCACTTCCTCAAAGATTGATACAGACGCATGAAGGGACAAACCACGCATTTCTAGTGTTTGTATTGCTTGAGATATAATTTTGAAATACGCCTTTATAATAGCAAAGTCTCTCTGCAATTTATCATTTCTGAAAATGTTCTGTGAATGCCAACAAAAAGTGGGTTCTTTTAAATTTAATTTACACAAAAACCGCTGAATATATTGAAATACGCCAAAGGAAAAAGTTGTAATTTAATTTTCTATCAATATAGCCATGAATCAAGAACCTTCAATAATAATTCAGCAAGGTGATGATAAAATATTTTGATAAAAATATTTTTTTCTAGAAAACTATAAACTTTTCAACATTTTGGTATTAGACTTTCTTGTTATTCACAACATGAGAAATTCGCTGTTAAAGTGTGACGGATCATTTCACTTCCATGCTGTATGCCCGAACATGCCACAATCATGAAACATGCAGCTAACTATGCCTTAAATACGCAAATATATGCACTATAAAACTTTACATTCGGAAACAGGTGAACTTCAAATATACTCAGAGCTTTGTTTCCATATCATATATAAAAACAGAAATAACATGCATTTGCATATAAATCCGTTGTCTGGTGAGAAGGAACATCTCTACCAATAATCCAGCTAGGCAACCGACCTTTGCAAACAAATTGGGAATATCTTTGAAAACTGTTAATACAAAGATTTAAATAGGAGAAACGTGACAAAGGTCGAGTTCATAAGTCGTTTTTGCCATGTCACATCTCAGAGCATCGCACCAACAACAGGAAGCTGTATGAGAAACACCTTGCAGCAGAAAAAAGGACATTTGTGGTTACATTAGATGACACGTGTGTGTGTGTGTGTGTGTGTGTGTGTGTGTGTGTGTGTGTGTGTGTGTGTCTTGGTGACTTCAACTAACACCGTGCCAACAAAGATTTGACTGTAAACACAGTTTTGAGTTTCCTGAATAAAAAAGCATTTCTAGAAAAAAGTCTGCGCGCGCGCATGTGCGTGCGTGCGTGCGTGAGAAAGAGACCGTGGACAGCACAACTCAAAACGAAAAGTTGGTTAAAACCAAAGTTGGTATTCAGATTTAATATGTTTCAAGGATGCTGCACGAAGATTCTGAAGAAAATTCCACCACCCTAAACCACCTTTACATGGAACTGTTTTCGAGGGTTTTGATTTTATCAAAAGTGGCTCTAATGATTTTCATTAAAGTGACAGCTATTTACGATATTTTAATCGCAAGCATATTCTGAATTTTCTGGCCGTACCCCATGCAGTCCTGTTTACTATGGATGACTTTTGCACAACTGGTAAACCGTAAGAGATGGACAAAATCTCGCTGTACAAAAATTGTAGATCTTGCTAAAACGCACAATTTATGTCCAAATAAATTTTTGTAGAGTGAACCATTTCGGAGATGTTCCTTGTTATTTGTGAGGGTTTTGCAATACTTATAATTTCCACAAATGGAACATCATTATTTATTTTTCTATATCTTAGCCTTACAAAGAGAACGGGATCTCAAAGTTTTAAAAAGATTTGACTATCGCACAAAGCCTACTGTATTCCCATATTCCCCTTGTATCTAGCAATAAGATAATTTGTACAAATGTTTATCTCAACTAACACGAAGAAGATATAGGAATAAGAGTTTGTAAGAATGGTTAGTACAAGAGTAGAGAAAGGCATGTGAGTGCAACACTTCAGACTTTTTTTATTTGAATTATTTTACTTAAATTTTAAATTTGTGAAATAAAACACCGTTAAGTGTCCCGACTTCTGATTTTCCCAAGGTGGCAACCCCAACGTACACAGCCATGGAAAATACAGCTAATTGCAAAATTTTTGGTGTAATAGGAAAATCCTCTGGAATTCCTTCCTTCGCAAGTTTTGTGACTTAAATGTTAGTCATTAATGGAAGGGAAATTTGTTTGGATATAACTGTTAAGTCAAGGCCAGCGATAATAAATGTAAATGATAACCTTATGGACCAGATATACATATATAAGGAACTGCCAAATATTGAGTTGATTGCAGAAGACAAAATGAAGGTCTCCATCACGTGTGTGCTTATGGTGCTGGTGCCCAGCTTGGTGCTCTGTGAAGATGCCTGTATTGACAGACCTGTGATGCAACACTTCAACTTCACTTTGGTAAGTTCCTAACATACCTTTTCAACTCCAATATTGCTAATGTTTACTTTTAGATGAATAACCCATATTAATGTGGACACCAAGAAACCAAGTCGGTCTGGGTGGCTCAATTGGTTGCACTGGTCTACTGATCCCAAGGCCGCAGGTTCAAACTTGACCCAGACCGATGGTTTTTAAGGCTACACATAGGTGAAGTTTCTAAATTCTACGTTTATTAACATTTAAATATATAACACACGCATGAGGAAGAGGGGTGACAGGAATGCAATTGGGTATTTACCCCTCCACTTACCAAATGCTGGCCACCTATATTTTGTGGTTGTTTACGTATACACACGTCTTTACAAAAGAGGTAAATGTTCGCAGTGGCGGTACCCAATGGAAACATGTTGGCTTTTTGATTACATTACGTACATTTTGCTTTTGGCACAGTAAGCACAAAGCTTTATTACTTTCTCTACCACATATAGTAAACAGAGGAACTATTATATTCGACCCAAAATTTCTATGTCGATATTTCACTGGAATATGTTTTGAGGCCCGCTGAATCCAAAAAAAAAAAAAAAAAAAAAAAAAAAACTTTTAGAAAAAGGTCTGTGTGTGTGCGTGCATGATTAGTGTAACTCAAAACGAAAAGTGGGCTAAAACAAAAGTTGGTATTTAAGTTTAATGTCTTTCAAGGATATCACACGAAGATTTTGAAGAAAATTCCTCCACCCTAAACTATCCTTTACATGGAAAATATTTCGAAAGTTTTGATTTTCTTATAAATAGCTCTAACGATTTTGATTAAAATGACAAGATATTTACATGACAAATAAAATGTATATTTTGAATTTTCTGGCTCTAGCCCATGTAGTCCTGTTTACTCTTGATGACTTGCATAACTGGTAAACCGTTACAGATAGACCAAATCTTGCTACACAATTGCAGACCTAGTTAAAATATAATTTATATCCAAATGCATTTTTTTTGTCAAGTGAACGATTTCGGAGACATTCCTTGTTATTTGTTTGCGTTTTGCAATATTCTTCTAAAATAGAATGTCGTTATTCACTTTTTTCTCTTTGCCGTGCAAAGAGAACTGAATTTCAAGGCTGTAAAAGATTTGACTTACACTAAGGCTACTGTATTCTAATATTCATCTTATATCTGCAAGGAAATAAGCAATAAGATAATTTGTACAAATGTTTATCTCAACTAACACGAAGAAGATATAGGAATAAGAGTTTGTAAGCAGGGTTAGTACAAGAGTAGAGAAAGTCATGTGAGCGCAACACATCAGATTTTTTAGCTTCATTTGAATGAATTTAGTCACAACGAATGTTAACACGTTATACAAGTTTAAATCTAAGAGAGACTATATAAAGTCAGGTTAATATTAAATTGTGGCTAAGTTCACTCAAATTATGATAGAAATGCATTACAGAATTGTTTACACAATGTCTACGCGACATTGTCTATGCTTCTTTGTTGACAATATTTGTATTGGACATTTGTTACGCTCATCATGTAGAATATACACACGCACACACGCACGCGCACACCCAATAACCATAAGGATGGTAGCATTATCTGAGTTTGTTCTAAGACGTGCTATGTATGATTTTGTTACAGTTCCAGGGAGAGTGGAATGTTCTAATGGCAACAGTGACTTCGAATATTACCAAGTGTTTACAACAAATCTTTCAAGAAAACGACCAGAATTCAACCATGACCTTGTACGTCGCCGAACAATAGTAAGTTGCAAATTTTTCTTTTTTACTCCGAGGGCCTCAAAATATGTATTTGCGATGAAATTTCGTTCGAATTTTTGGGTGAACCACGATACTTATTTTCTCTGACTACTAAATCTGAATATACAGGATGGAAGGGAAGTTATTACATTCCTTCTAATATGTGCTTCATAGAAGCATTATAAGCAAAAAAGTCAAATGGCATTTTCTTCATTGATCAGCTGATTTCGAAAAAATAAATAGTTTTTTTTATCCAAGTTGGTTGCGTAATTTCACAAGAATGTACAAAGATATCACTTTCTTACTTGTACGATGCGTAGAGTAACTTATTTCAGAGTAACTTCGGTAGTAATTATATGACATCACACAGGGTTTCGAAATAATCATCAGTTAAGAGACGTGAAGGAATACTACGAGCTGTTCTCTTAGACGTTAGGTAAGCCGACAACGTTGCGTTGAGGTTGGTCAGGAAATTGACCTAGTTTGTGAACGTAAACAGTTCGGGCACTTTCCCTTTCGTTGGGAGCTAACGCTGCACTCCACGGTAAACACGGAAGGACAAGGCAGGGTATGAGTTTATTTTTAAGACGCACCATTACGCTGTTTATGCACTGAGCTAGGGAACTGCTGTATTGCCAGCTTGTTTTTGACAAAACTAAAATATCTCCGTAGGAAATGGTCAGATACAAAACGTGTTCCAAATACCGAGATCTACCACTGGTTTAAATTAATGTAATGGTTTCTCTTCCACTCGGTATACAAACTGAAATACCTGGCGTTGCCTGTGGTTTGACGATTTTATTTCTCGAAAATTTAGATTTACATTGGATACTATAAAGAATCCAAAACTAACTAAATAAATAAAAACACAGGAAAAACACTATGCAAAGGCAGCGTTGAACTGCCGCAAATACGACAGCAAGAAAACTGAGTAGAGAAAGCTGTGTGAATGTTGCATTTCTATGTTAGTCATATAGAAAATTGTATGCATTCTTGGTAGAAAGAGTAGAGAAAAATGTGATTGTGTTTCATAAAAGAAACGTCAGTAAAGATGACCTATGTCAATGTAGTGCGTTGCATTTCAATTTCAAACGTATGGAAAATTGTATGAGTTATCACACAAACGCTTTATTATTGATAGTTCAGCTGGAGGGGTGACGCTCCAAGTACACCATAATGTTTGTCAGTAACTCCCAATTCAGCAGCTATTTTCTACACACCAGTAAACTTACGAAGAATAGATAGTTCCCGCAGAACTCAACTAGCAGTGCAGTTTAAAATACTAGTCCTTACATAGTTATGTTTCAAATGACAGTTTTAAATGTTACCTAAGTTGAAACTGATATTTATGATTTCAGTGGATCCCAGTTCGTGCCGGTAACATACGATGGTGTAATATGGAAGACAGAGACACCTGGAAAATTGGAATTCACCATGATTAACGAAAGTAAGTCTATGGTCTCTTTAAAATTGTATTTTAATGGAATACTAACGATGACATACAAGAATATTACTAATTTTCCTGTCTACTACACCACAACACGTGTTTAACTATCTTCGTTAAAGTGGAGCGCTCTGTTCATTCCCCTATCTACCTCAGGTTAATCAAAATAAACGTTTGTAAAAATTACCTTATTGCTAATTTTCTTGTAGGTGCAAGAGAAGTATGGGATTACAGTAGGCTTGAAGAGATAGTCAAATGTTTTAAAGCTGGTCGGTATGCAATACCTCTCAAATTCCGCTCTCTTTGTACGGCCAAGAGATAAAGTGAATAACGAACTTGTATTTGAGAAAAATTTAAGTATAGCAAAACTCCCAGAAATAATAAGGAATTTTTTCCGAAATGGTTCACTACACAAAACAATGCAGTTAGACATAAATTGAATGTTTTAACGAGATCTACATTTTTATACACTAAGATTTGGTCTATCTGTTACGGTTTATCAGTTATGGAAAATTCGTTCACAGTAAATAGGACTACATAGGCTATAGCCAGAAAATTCAAGATATGCATTTCATTTGTCATAAAAATATCTTAAACATATGTCATTTGATCAAAATCGTTAGAGCCATTTTTGAGAAAATCAAAATTTTTGAAAAAATTTCCGTGTAAAGGGTAATTTAGGGTGAAGGCATTTTCTTCAAAATCTTCGTGTCGCATCCCTAAAAGACATTAGATATTAACTTTACTTTTGAACCAATTTTTCGTTTTTGAGTTTTGCTGTTCACAAAAAGAAAGAGACATACAGACACACACACATTGTCGAAAATACTTCCCTTACTTACAATTACTGCACGTACCAGAGAAAGTAAAAATGGTAAACCCTATATAAAGTGAAAATGTGAATAAATGAGTGATTTGTATTTCAGCTCCGGCGGTGAACGTGCCCTATTGGGTGTTGGATACAGATTATGTCAACTACGCTGTCACCTATATCTGCTGGCGTCAGAGCAGAGTAAGAGGTGAGTAACTGCATAGGTTATGTATTGTATGCTCTTTCTTCAGCTTGCAGTCTAGCTATTAAGAAGGGTTCTAAAACTACTGACATTTTCAACTAAAATGTTCAGACATTCGCAATCTGGGTTGTATCACAAGATCCTTCCCCCTCACGGTGATAAAACGATGTATTTTTCATGCGCGGCCATTTTAAACACTGCTTGCTATAGGTTATTTGAATTGGTGTGATCAGTGAACCAAAAGACTTATCTACTTAGTGCTGCCATCTTCTGTATATATGCTGTTGACAAATTCGAATGCAAAACAATATCTTTTTACCATTAAATCGCAATTTAATTCGGATCTTGAAACTTTGTGTACAAGGTGAACCACGCCCTGCCAAGAAAAAACACCTACAACGCTGACTATGCTGTACGGAATGGCAAACTGATAGATATTCAAATAGAAGTTATTCTTTTATTTCTTATGAAGTTAGACAAATTGAAATATCACTTCTCTGATGGTCTAAGATAGTGACACTAACCACACTTCTTAGAAATTTTTTTTCACCGGTTTCTATGTTCTTTTTAGCTCCTCGATTTATAGACCAGGCGGCGCCGTGGTCGAGTGGTTAGACCGTTCGCCTGTCATCTAGGCGGCCCGGGTTTGACCCTAGGGATACGTATGTAGTATTCGTGGTGGAGGAAGGCCGCCTGGTCGGGTTTCCCCCGCCACTCATTCCACCAATTGCTCCATCACCACCTTTCCAGTCATCGATTTCGCCTGCATTTCATATGATCCTCTTCCTCACTCTCATACCTGGTGCTTGGCTGATCACCCGCTTCCAGGTCTTCACTCTGTCAGGTACATAGGTTCCTGTGTTCCCCGACAGGCATCTGACCCTAGCCACTGGCTCGTAACTCCTAGGGGGTGTAAGGCCTATATAAGGAGAGGGTAATCAGATAAATAAGAATATTTATAGACCAATTTTCTGAACCATAAGTTACTAGTGGTACAACTAATATTTTATACAATTTTAATTGTGTTGAAAATTGTGCTTTATTCCTTTAGCCAATTATGGATTTGTTTGATATTTAAACAACTTTGACTAGGTGAATGACATCGTTCATTTCTGAGGTGGTACAATGTTCCAGATTACGTCACCGTGCTGGGTCGAAGAACGAGCCTCTCAGTCGAAGCCAGGACTGCAGTAAATGCCGTGTTGGAGAAAATCAACCTAGCACCAGAACGGCTAGAGGAGGTCCCCCATACCAACTGTCCATCAAAGGAACCAACTGTTCCTTAATGTTGTAAATTAAACAAAATAATCTTATTTTTATATTATAACTGTTATATACTGTTGCATTTAAATATATGTTATGTCCTTTTGAGTTGGTCTTGTTCTTCCTCGCTTCCCAAATAGTTGCAGAAAATTCTTAGGCAAGTACTCTGAGGCCTGGATATATAAAAATTAACCTGAGTCAACCACCTGAAAGTTACCTTCAGCAAAGATGAACTTAGAACTTTGGTTGTATAAACCTTCATCTAAATTTATAGTATGTTGATCTAAGATCAAATTTGACTGTTAAATATTGTTCAATACTTGGAGGGCAACTTTAGAACCACTAGATAGAATAACGCATTTTTGCATCTTGTTTTAAGGGTTTAATTTGAGTAAGTGACATGAGTAGTAGGTGATGTTTGTTGGTGGTTAGTCGGCAGAAGGACAGCCGTCGTGTGAAGTTGTGAACATGTGGCCTGCCACGTGGAGCGCCTCCAGTATAGAGTTGACCGCTGCTGTCGATGCTTCTGGCACACTGCTGGTTCTGCTCAAAACTCGCACCTTATCTGTAAACATCACCACGATTAACAATACGATCTAGTACCTGCCTATTTCTTCTATGTAGGACGAGCAAAAAGGGCAGCGGGTAGGGTCAGCATCTTCTGTGCTGGCAATTTCCCATACACACACACGGACCTTTTTCTATTTTTTTTTTTTAAATGTTCAGGGGGTCCCAAAACAGTTTCATTAGCCGTAAAGATGTAGTTATGATTGACTTACCTTTCACCAAGTTGGAAGTGTCTCTTCTGCAACTATACATCACTGCATAGTTATCATAATCTGTACCCAGAATCCAGTAGGGTCTTACACGTCCTCCGTCTGAAACATTACACACGTTTTATTTTCTTTTTCCTTTCTCTACTATGTAGTGAAAGTGTTACAGGCCTTAAAGGACCTTGAGACTGAAAACTGACCGAAAAATTAACAAATAGACGATTTTTTGAAGATAACCTTCACTCGTTGGTTGGCACTGAAATTTTTTATATCCTGCCATTTTTGTTTTTCTCTACCTTACATTTTAATACAGTATATACTCCATGCGCATTAAATTTTGTGTTGCTAGAGGAAATGGTCAGGGCATATTTGAAGATGGTCTCTATCCATTTCCTCTTGCAGATCACATAGAAGACAGAATGGCGAAGAATATCTCCCAATTCTATTTAAATACAGTAGAGAAAGTAAAATACTTTTATTTTGGAGTCAGGGGATCTTGGAACATGTATTTCCGGTGAAATCTCGATATCGAATTTTTGGGTGGAATACAACATTTCCGCTACTTACTGTATTTAGAAGTAGAGAAATTCAAAAAGGGTTCTAGTGGTAGTTATGTAAAAGGTTCGCTCCTTTTTCTTTATTCTTCAGAATTACAAACTTTCAACTGATAACGTACCATTTATTGGAACTGTAACCAGCAATTTTCCGGATGAGTCTGTCTTCCAAATGGTGCCAGTTGAGGTCACCCAGTTGTACCGACCTTCACTGAAAAACAACATTAAAGTTAGTTATTATTTATTTATGCCAACAAACTTACTGTTGGTGTTTTTAAACACACAAGCCGTGTGTGGGCAAAGTTTAAGAGGTAGAACTGGAACTTAAAAATTCAATGCCACAACTGGGATTTGAACCACAGACCTTCCGCTTGCCGGGCGGACGCTCTAACCACTGAGCTATTGTGACAAACTGCCAGAATGGCATTAAATTTACCAGGAGAAATACGAACTAACTTGAAAATTTAATGCCATTGTGGCAGTTTGTCACAATAGCTCAGTGGTTAGAGCGTCCGCCCGGCAAGCGGAAGGTCTGTGGTTCAAATCCCAGTTGTGGCATTGAATTTTTAAGTTCCAGTTCTACCTCTTAAATTAAAGTTAGTTATTTATGAAGCAAGCATAATCTGAAAATCCAATGAATAAGAAAGTAAAAGATAATACAAGATATTCTGATCATAGCCAAAATGAAGAAAAAGAACATAGATGTTTATTTTATTCGATCTTAGTTATTTAAACTACTGTGTCGCAACTAAAGACAAATGAAATGATATTTAATCTACAAAAGGTAAATATGACATTCTGACGGCGGCCGGAGAGGTTAGCTACCTCACACCACTACGTTGCTAGGCAATACGCGGCCATTAAAGAAGGACGAGAATGAACGCGGCGAGAACAAAGGGACTCTAGACAGTCCATAAAGTAAGAACCGTCGGATTTAGACAGCACGAGAAGCTTCCAGAAAACACGTATTTCCAAGGAAATTGACGTCATCTAATTTTCGGATATATAGGCAAGTCGGCCCGGATAGTGCAGGCAGTCACTGTTGAGAAAGTTAAGGCAGTAAGCGCTACATCAGTTTTTGGTTTGAATGCAACAGATTTGTTTATGTACATTTGAGCAGTATTTGTTACGTTAGAACAGAAAAGCTATGTATTAGAAGGAATAAAGTCTCATTAAAAATAACTGGATGTGTCATTTCTCATAATATTTATAATAGCTTGAACTTATAGAAAAACAATAAAAAATATTAAAATAAAATATTTATAAAACATACAGAATAACAGTTGCGCAGTGGTTTTTGTTGAGTTCTCTTTAGTATTTATAAAACATTGGGGTGCTAGGTTAGTATCTCTCTGACTTCCGTGTAGTAAACATCAGGAACAGTGCGTGATTAGGTATACGTCTTCTCGGATTATTAGCAGTGACTTGTTTATTTCAAAGAAGGAAACAGAGACGTTACCCCCAGCAACAATTTGCCTGAGGTCACTCGCGCAGATCAGTCACCATCAGTATGCCTAACCTGTTTCATAAGTGAAGATAAGCTACTGACCTGACGTCAGCATACTTGAAGGTGATGGCTGAGGTAGTGTCATTTACTGCCCTGAGAATATGTTGATGACATTTGGCGTTCCTCAGTTCTTCATTTCTCATTACTATGTACCAATGTCCTTGTAGCTGCAACAGTCCAATATATATATTATAATATTTATGCTCGACCATACCCAAATGCATTTATAAGTCTGATAGCGATCCTTTAATGGGCCTCCTTAAGTTCAAACTTTCATTAAAGGACTGGTCTTCATCCAATCGGACAATTCAATTTTCATTAAAGGACAGCTGTTCCACCAATCAGAGAATTCCCATGCAGTAATGGCAAAGCGCAATATCGATTAATTCTCTAAACGCAACTAGCGCGAGTTTAGAAAATGTTAAAATGTCGGACACTACTGACAGTGAGATGCAACTTACACAAAACACACAAACTAAACTCAATCCACTTCCAAGAATATTGCTCTAAGCACAGTCCCGCAGATAAATGTCACTAATTGTACAATAAATAACTTATACATGAAATAAAGTTTCGTCTGAAAACCAATATATTCTATTTGACTTTTATTTTTCAACTGTTATGTAGTATTCCAAGGTAATCATTTTCATCATGCAGCTGTGGCGTGCTGTAAACGAATCTATTGTTTAGCGCCTGCGCAGAACACCAAATATGAACTGATGCAATATGTAGGTCATTGTCCCTGGTGAGTGTACAACATTTTACAATATTTCAACTATAAAATTAGGTATATGGTCGAGCATAAATTGTCGTATGAAACTTAACTATAATGTTAATTAAGACGCTCTAATGAAAATGAGGAAACTCGCGTCTAAATTACCACCATGTAGTCTCTTGCATAATATGCTACTCTTTCACACTAACCGTGTCTAGAATCAGGTTTATCATGGACAAATCTAATTTGAAAAGGTCTTAATAATGTTACACTCACATGTTCCTCTCTCCCCAGTATTCCTTTTCTTTATATCTGTTTTGCAAATGATTATTTTGTTATATTCAATTTATATACAGCCTTTAAGATCTAATTTACTTTATTTAACGACGTTGTCAAATGCCAGGGCCATATCAGCGTCGCCGGTGTGCCGGAATTTCGTCCCGCTGGAGTTCTTCTACATTTCAGTAAATTTACTGACATGGAACTGTCGTTTTTAGCCACAATTTAAAAACCATCTGTCTGGACCGGATTTGAAACCGTGATCTTGGGATCAGTAGGCCAACATCTAACCAACTAAGCCACCCAGACCAAATATAACATCCAAGGTTCTAAGGTCATATACGCTGCCATCACCGGAACAATTGCTCAAAAGCAATGGTGCTCATTTGTTTATATTGGTGTTCATCTTTGGGTTGGTTTACTTTTGGTTATTACATTAAATCTACACATACATTCATACTTCCAAACTCTAGGAAGTTTGGGGAGTAATCCTGACTAAAAGAATTCCCGTCCTCCAGTCGGTAATCGAACCGGGGATCTTTGCATTTAAAGATTAGAATGTTGAGTACCAGATCACAGAAGCAGTCAAATTATTCTTACCGAACTTTTTCTATCCGTCTCATGATCATTGAGATAACCTATACTTCTCTTCCTTTTTTATTTCGTTTCGTTAAAAGATTTAACTGTCGCTTAAAGCCTTCTTCTGGGGTGCACTTGCCCTCGTGAGCTACCTGGGAAGGGGGCGGGGGGATCAATTGACGAATTACTTCAGGGAAAATTAGCGACTCCATGTTACTTTTCACTTTGTCTACTACGTATAGTAAGTAGAGGGAGTATTGTATTCCACCCAAAAATTCGATGTCGAGATTTCACCGGAAATGTATGTTTTGAGGCCCCTGAATCCACCACCCCCCCAAAGGCCGGTGACTGTGTGCATGTGTGTGTTCCTGGGCAACATAACTCGAAAACGAAAAGTCGGTTAAGAACCAAAGTTGGCATTTAAATTTAGTATCGTTCAAGGATGCGACGATATTTTGAAGAAAATTCCTCCATCTTAAACTAATCTTTGCGTAGAAAATTTTTCAAAAATTTTGATTTTCTTGAAAATGACTAACAATTTTGATTAAAATGCCATATATTTGAGATACTTTTATTACAAATAAAATGAATATATTGAATTTTCTGGCCATACCCCATGTGATCCTGTTTACTGTTGACGACTTTTGTATAACTGGTTAACCGTAAGAGATGGAACAAATCTTACTGTACGAAAAATGTAGATCTTTCTAAAATAAACAATTTATATCCAAATAACATTTTGTAGAGTGAACCATTTCGGAGATATTCCTTGTTATTTGTGAGAGTTTTGGAGAACTTGTGCTTCTGTCAAATGGGACATCATTATTCATTTTTTTTATATGTTAACAGTGCAAAGAGAACGGGATTTGAAAGCTTTAAAAGATTTGACTATCGCTCAAAGCCTACTGTATTCTCATATTCCCTTTGTATCTACAAGGAAATAAGCAATAAGGTAATTTCTGCAACTGTTTATCTAGTTTGTAAGAATGGTTAGTACGCGAGTAGAGAAAGTAATGTGACTGCAGCACCAGATATTTCAAAGAAGTGTTCTTAGAAGAGTGGGTAGAGAAGGTAGTGTGAATGTACATACCCGGCTGAAGTCAAAGTTTTCCATAACAGTTCTTTCAGGACACTCCATCACTTCCCCCAGCATCATGCCGGGCAACAGGGCCAGCAAAGCACACGTTACGAGTTTCATTTTGATATTTGCTGCACATCGTTGTGTTCTTATATAGATATATGCAAGACCACAAAGGTTATCTCCAACATAACCTCTTTGCACATCACGGAGCCATGAACTTGTAGCCATTAGGAGGAAAACTGTTACTTGTGCCGTTTTTGCACTCAGTAATGGCATGCTGAAAAACGCAAAAGGAGTCTGTATGCACTTTCCTGCTTCGCTACATCAAGTTTTGTCCACGAGAGAATCAAAATGTTCCAAACAGCCCGAGCCGGTGGATATTTTATTGTAATTCTTACAGACTGTGTGCGTCTGTCTTGTATGCCTGTTTTAAATTACCCCAGAGATAGAAATCGCTTATTAGAACTCTGAGAAATGTTTCTCCGCTAATGGCGCACCATACACCAATTTTTTTCGCCATGAAGGAGTACTTCATGAACAATATTAGGCTCTGACTTGTAGAGCCAATTACATCGAGTCAATAGTTACGCCCCTGTTTACCTGAACACAATTTTGCCCCCTCCCCCCATTTTTTAGATAATTAACAGAAAGAAACGTGATTTTTGCCTTTTTTACTTTTTGTACTGCATAAGTCGAGATTTCAGCGGAAATATGTTTTGAGGCCCCCTGAATCCAAAAAGAGCATTTTTAGAAAAAAGTCTGTGTGCGCGCGCGCGTTAGTCTGTGAACAGCATAATTCCAAAACGAAAATTCGGTATTTAAGTCCAATGCCTTTCAAGAATGAGACACGAGGATTTTGAACAAAATTCCTCCACCCTTTCCGTGGAAAATGTTTAAAAAATTGTGATTTTGTTGAAAATGGCTCAAATGATTTTGATTAAAATGCCATACGCTTCAGATATTTGTATGACAAATGAAATGTATGTCTTGAAGTTTCTGGCTATAGCCCATGCAGTCCTGTTTACTCTGGATGACGCTTACATAACTGGTAAACCGTAAGAAATAGACAAAATCTTACTGTACAGAATGTTAAAACATACAATTTATGTCCAAATGCATTTTTTGCGGAGTAACCATTTCGGAGACATTCCTTGTTATTTGTGTGAGTTTTACAATACTTATACTTTCCACAAATGGAAGATCGTTATTCATTTTTTTATATCTTAGTCGTGCAAAGAGAACGGAATTTCAAAGTTTTAAAAGATTTGACTATCGCTCAAAGCCTACTGTTCCCACACTCCCCTTGCAGCTACGAGAAGATGAACAATAAGGTAATTTCTGTAAATGTTATTTTAACTAACACGAAGAAGATATAGGAATAAGAGTTTGTAAGAGTGGTTAGTACAAGAGTAGAGAAAGTCATATGAGTTCAACACATGAGATTTTTTCACAGATGTGGCTATGTACCAACACAAAACAGCAGATTTTAGAGTGCACAAAAGCCCATATTGTACACAAGATGTCAGGAGGTTGCTGTGCTGTGAATGCGTACCCAATTATAGGACTTATGTTTACCAGTTATACTAAAGTTACTCAAAATGAAGAGGACTTTGTAAGTTATTCTCAGAAAATTGAAGATATACATTTCATTTGCTATGAAAATAACTCGAACATGCTGTATTTTTACCAAAATCATTAGTAATTTCTAATAAATTACATTTTTCGAAAAGTTTTCCACGTAAAGCGATGGTGAATATTCTTGAAAATCTTCGCGTCGCATCCTTGGAAGATGAATTGCGCGCGCACTCACGCACATGGACTGTTTCTAAAAATGTTTATTTTGAATTCATCAGCTTTCAAAACATGTATTTCCTGTGAAATTTCGATATCGAATTTTGGGATGGAATTGCCCTAGTTCTGTAGTAGAGAAAATGATAAACATAATGCTAAATCCCAAGGGTTCAAAGTTACGGTCCAAAGGAATTTTGTTGGTGTTTGCATTACGTCATGCACATTGCGGATTAATGTAGTGATGTCACCACAAGGTTATCAGGACACAATGTTGCCGATAGCTAGCCGGTCGGCTGCCCGCTATTTACATACAATAAGAAAATGGAAAGTTCTGCAATTCACGGGAATCCCTTGCACGCAAATTAATTCGCTATCAGTTTATAAACATTGTGCAAATCATCCTAACACACTTTAACTACAGTACAACAGCATTGCTATGACAATATACAAGAGTTTTCAATAATTACAGGCAACATTTGATTAACAAAAAAGAAAGGCGATGTTGCGTATTAAAGATTGTGATATCTACCAAGTCAGGTATACATTTTGGGAATTCGAGGCTCGCAGAGCCGAGCATTCGAGATCTGATAAGTAACTTTGTTTGTGGTTAGACAATTACTTTTTGCAATACTTGAAAAAAAAAATCACCCAGCCAACAGCAATAATAAATCAAAATTGCTTTTGCATATTTTATTGGACATTAAGAAACAATGAATTCTCAAAGTGAACAAATGAAAAACTACGTCTGTGTTGTCTCACATAGCCCTAATAATGTGTGTATTTCACGTGAAAATCCAAGTTCCACCTCAAGATGTACTGAAGAAATAAAAATAATTTAATCGCTTCTTAATGTTAACAACAATTCATTCATTTGCATGTTAGTGTGCATATGTAGAGTTAACTTTTTGATAAAAATCCTCCTTTAATTTTCAACTTAAAAGGAACGTAATTTGAAACAAATCTCACGAGGTGATTACTAAAGTTTGTAAGTATATGAAGGAAGAGGCCGAGCAGAAACACCTCTACCGAGCTTTAAAAAAATCCAAAGATCACAAGAAAGAGTTGCTGCAGCCCCTAGTGTCTGGCACAGTTCTGTTTGCATAATTTTGTATCATTTGGGGCTCATGGAAAAATAAAGAGGTGTCGACAAGAACAACAGAAAGTGACGAATGGGATGAAAAACAGTGACAAGGACAATGATTTGGTGGCACCTTCAACGAAGAGGAAGATATGTCAGCCATAAAATAATTAAAACGTGACAAAGGATTTAACTGTTTTATTCATTCCGAACTGAAACCGTTATTGGGACTATGGTATTTAATGTCTTAGTGGTTGTACGAACTTTCTGTATAGAGAGATATGAAGTAAACGGACCAGAGCAGAGCAGTAAGTTTTTAGAGTTACAGTTACAGATACGAGTTGGTCAGTTTGTCAGTGAGTGCAGGACAGCTGTGCGTGTGTGTCGTATTGGTACGTCTTAGGAAGATTCAACAAGCGTCGTGAGTGATTGCATATTTGTAACTAGCGCATGAGAGATAGAAGTGAAAAAAGACACTAAAAGGAGTGAGGAAGGTTATGAGAAGTAAAAGTTCTGAATTGTGATAGCCCGAAAGACTGTATACTGTGTTAATGGCAAGAAGAAAACGTGTAGAAGTTACAAGATAATAAAGTGATAGAAAAGTTACCGGACTGGATTTTGTAATTTTGCCACAACACTTTGTTTAGAAGTTTCTGAATCTACAGTCCTGCTACATGCAAAATATCTATAAATATTTGTTTGGGGAACCTGAATCTGATTTTAAACTATATCTTGTCATATACCTGAAAATCATTAGACCTCTCTCTAAATATCACCAGTCTTGCTAAACATGCAATTAAATCCAACTCGTATCTTCGTCAGACGAAGATACCATGACGAAAAACATAGAAATGCAACACTTTCCGGGGTAAAACTATAATTCTATACACACATTAATCGACAATGATTCGTTCAAGAAGTTTTTATTTGCTTGTATCTGAGAATGGCATATTGAAAAAATTAAGAGGAAACCATATGATAAAAGCGATAATTCCTGTTATTGGTTCGAAATTCGACCTATAATTTAAAGGGTCCATTAACGATCCAATAGCCTTGTAGATCGGTCTTACAACTCATTTCACAGGCAAACGAGCACTTTAGCGCTAACGAACCCTATAAATACGCACATTCTTGCAACCCAGCATCAGTTTTAATATTATATTGAAAACTTGAGCACTTTTATATCTCACGGTCTTGTGGCTACAGACAGACAGTGAGGACCTCAATCACAAGGCAATTACTCACAAATCTTAATCAAGCTCATTGAATCTGTGGAAGTTTGCAGACCTCGCATCAGCAAAACTTGCCGTATGGGTCACTTGATTGGTTATCGCGATCATTGCGGGGGAAAAAGAAAGCAGGAGAAAACAAGAAATAGGAGTAATCGCGCCAGTTTACTCTTATCTCGATGAAGAAATTACAAGGGCAACTTTTAATGTACAAACATCGGTTATCAATCGCCAGAAGAAAAGAACACTGATTGATAATTTGCTTCTTAGCCAAAACAGCTCTTTTGTGTTGAATCATGTTTTCTTGATAAAAACTTATCTCTTACGGTTTAGCAGTTCTGCAAAAGTCATTCAGACAGAGGATATTGCCGGTAAATTCAAGATATACAATTCATTAGCGTCTTTAATTAAAGTCATAAGAGAAGTTTTTGAAAAAAAAATCAAAACTTTCTACAAAATTTTCATGCAAAGGGTAGTTTGTTGTAGCTTCGGAAGATACTAAATTTAAACGTTAGTTGAGATAAACATTTGCAGAAATTATCTTATTGCTTATTTCCTTGTAGGTGCAAGGGCAATATTAGAATACAGTAGGCTTTGAGCGATAGTCAAATGTTTTAAAGCTTTCAAATTCCGTTCTCTTTGCACGGCTAACATAAAATAATGAGTAACGATGTTCCATTTGACGACTGTTTAAGTTTTTCAAAGCTCGCACAAATAACAACGAATATCTCCGAAATCGTTCAGTACAGAAATTTATTTGGACATAAATTGTGTTTTAGCAAGAGCTACATTATTTTTATAGTAAGATTTGGTCTATCTCTTATGGTTTTCCAGTTATGCAAAAGTCATCCAGAGTAAACAGGACTATATAGGCTATTGCCAGAAAATTCAAAATATACATTTCTGTTGTCATAAAAATATCTTAAACGTAATGGCATTTTAATCAAAATCGTTAGAGGCATTTTCGAGAAAATACAAATTTTCGAAAATTTGTCCATGTAAAAGGAAGACATTAAACTTAAATACCAACTTTGCTTTTTAACCGACTTTTGTTTTTTGGTTATGCTGTCCACAGACACACACACACACACACACACACACACACACACACACACACACACACACACACACACACACACACACACACACAAACAAATTGCCAATTGTTGTAGTGTAGTCCAATTTAATTTTAACAAGCAGTTTTAACACGATGGAAATATTGCATTTGCATTCAAACAATGGACCATTTTTATCCTATATTTAGTTTGTAACTTGGAATGTCGCCGGATGCTTACGTAAACATATTCATCCATGTAACTAGAAGGGAAGGGAAGAATTATTAGTTTAGGTTTGGGTCACAACAGACAAAACAGGGCACAAGTTCATGGACATTTGACTGGTACAGAGATCGTGATAACCTCACTTCATCTGTATATAAGAACACATTGTAAAGAGCAGTTTGTAGACGACATGAAAATGAAGCTGTTCGCGTGTGTTTTGTCTGTCCTGTTGCCAGGGGTGATCCTGGCCGACACGGAGGTTTGTCCCGACAGACCTGCCATAGAGAACCTCAACTGCAATTCGGTAAGTTCTTCACATTTACCAACCAAGAGAGGATATGTTAAGATTTAAATGTACACTCACCCCCGTTAATGCTGTCACAACTGTGGCGGGAGTATGTTCACCTGCGTGATGCCGACCTACAACATTTATTATACACATTGGTGGTGTATAATAAACATTTAAAGAGAATGAAAAATACACTTTTGAGTCATACAACAGGTTACAAATTAACCGACATGTAATTATAATTTTAATTACGAGCTTCAAGTGATAATTTATTAAATAAAGAAGTAACTAAAGATATAAGAGGTGGAATCAAGACTGAAAAATTCAATACCATAACCGGGGTTTGAATCACGGATCTTCCACTTCTCGAACTGCTGCTTCAACTACTAAGCTACCATGGCCAACTTTTCAGTATAACATTGAATTTCCCCACCGATTCGTACTCAAGGTGGAATGGTCACTGAAGTAAATGTTATAATGCGATGAGTAGGTACTCTGAATTCAAACATACCGCGCAGACGAAATTATATATAGTACATCCTTATCATATAGGTACTCAAGTTGCGGAGCCGCAAGTATCAAATGTCACACAGCGCTATTGCGCAAACAGACATGTCAACACAGCGTCACTGCTGTTAGTTACGGCATTAACGGGACTGAGTGTACATATTCCAAACCGTAAAAATGTTTTATTTCCATAGATGGTTTGGAATAGGATATTTTATGTTTAACTGTATCTCCCGTAATATTTATTTGAGTTTGCATGCATTCATACTTTCAATGAGGGTTATTTTTGTTGCAGTACAAAGGTCACTGGTTCCCGCTGATGAGGACGGGTGGACAAGGTGAAACCAAATGTCAAGAACAGATCATTGAGGGAGGAGATGATGACTCAGCTACAATCATTTTCAAGTTTACTTTCCTCAAGTAAGTGTGTTCGTTTACATTTTGTCTGGCCCAACTGATCTCGTCAACTCAAATCACTCACTCACTCACTCCTACACTGTCACTCACTATCACCCACTCTTACACACTCACAGAAACCCAGTCACTCAGTCACTGTCACTCACTCAGTCACTGTCACTCAGTCACTGTCACTCACTCACTCAGTCACTGTCACTCACTCAGTCACTGTCACTCACTCAGTCACTGTCACTCAGTCACTGTCACTCAGTCACTGTCACTTAGTCACTGTCACTCAGTCACTGTCACTCACTCACTCAGTCACTGTCACTCACTCACTCAGTCACTGTCACTGTCACTCACTCAGTCACTGTCACTCACTCAGTCACTCACTCACTCAGTCACTCAGTCAGTCACTCATTCACTCACTCAGTCACTCAGTCACTCACTCAGTCACTCAGTCACTCACTCAGTCACTCACTCGCTCAGTCACTCACTCGCTCAGTCACTCACTCGCTCAGTCACTCACTCAGTCACTCACTCGCTCAGTCACTCACTCAGTCACTCACTCACTCAGTCACTCACTCACTCAGTCACTCACTCAGTCACTCAGTCACTCACTCAGTCACTCAGTCACTCAGTCACTCACTCAGTCACTCACTCGCTCAGTCACTCACTCGCTCAGTCACTCACTCACTCAGTCACTCAGTCAGTCACTCACTCAGTCACTCACTCAGTCACTCACTCACTCAGTCACTCAGTCACTCATTCACGCACGCTTAGTGTCGAAGAACAATTAATTTCCACTGATTGACCTTATAGTTGGTTAAACCATGAAGGCCGGGACTTACAGCATTGTAAGTTGCCATTAGGTTATGTTATCTCATATGCACTTGACATCTCCTTGTGGTTTACCGAAAAAATGCGAACATTTAGTGTCATATTGGCATGTTGCGTGGTAGTTCAGTGGTTAGAGCAATCGGACTGACACTGGAAGATTCGTGGTTCAAATACTGGCTATGTCATTGTTTTTTACCGGGTGATTCTAACTTTCCATATGTTTTACACGTTCGCCAACATAAACCAAGTCAACCAACATGAAAGCTTAAATTATTTACTCTGTAGCCTTGCGTATTCAAATCAATATCAATACGCATTGATTATAACGCAGGCCCTATTCAGAATGGGATTGAATTTCAATTCAATTTCAATTCCGTGAAATGTAGTGGATATTTGCAAAAGTTTGCATCTCTATGTTTTAATATGTTCTCTTTGAATAATGTAGAAGAAAGTACATCCATGACTGAAACATTTGTGCACATCAAGTCATGTTGTTGTGTTAGTATATGCCAACATTGCTCATGTTTGTAATTTGTTACAGTGGAACTGCGCTCAGCTATGAAGGAACAATTCGTAAACCCGAGCCACAGGGAAAGATGTACTTCTCAGTGCCTAACTTGTGTAAGTTACAACCATTCTTTCATTTCACCAGAAAACACCTGAATCCAAAAACAATTGTATACAATGTTTGTGTGTGAGTGAGTGAGAGAGCGTGTGTTGTTTTAATTAGTATTTAAGATGAGCGTCTTTTAAGGATGGGACAGGAAGATTTTTATAACTAATGCGAGTGGTTGTCAAATTATCGAGAAATTCTCGCACGAAGTTTCGAGCGAATTTATCTAGACTGTTACGAGTTGCATTTATTAAGACTATTTCACGAACTAAGGGATGATATAGCCTATTAAATGTTATTTAAATGATGTATTGTAATTTCTAACCTGTTAAAAGGAACTTGAACGTACACCAGCGTCCATTGCCACAGCCTTCTAGGTTCTCACATTGATGCTCCAATTTGTTAGATGTTGCCAATGTCAGTAGTTGGAGTGTCTGCTGTTAAAATTTATAATTTTGTTCAGTACAAAATTTATCAAACTGATTCCAAACATAGGATTAAAGATATCACCGAAGCGACAGCCATATTTAGCATTTGAATAGCGGCTTTGTTGCGTCAAATTACGCTGCTCATTTGTTAGCATAATGTAGCTATATTCTCTAACCTGATCATAACATACGAAAAGCAGAGGATAGGATAAGGAAAATATATTCTTTTTCGCGAAGGAAGACTGTCATTGGTTGAAATTTGAAATTGTTATGCACATGGTTGGTTGATTTCAAACAAGTCATTTATGAGGGGAACAGTCAACGAAATTCGCCATCATAAATTACCTTTTACATGAAACAGTTTTGAAAATATTCTCAAAACGAATTGCATTAAAATACCGTATATTTTCATGACAAATCAAATGTAAGTATATCTTGCATTTTCTGGAAATAGTCTCATTCATTCTGAATGACTTTTGGATAACTGATAAGCACAAGACAGAGACAAAAGCTCACTATACAAAATATCTTTACAATATAATATTTTACGAACCGATGAGGCTACCGTACTTTCGAAGCCGTTCACATGGCTCTGGTATTTAAATGCCTGGTGGGCACTGCACCGCGATGTTTTGGGCAGGATTGAGGAGAGAATGCTATATGAGTGCACACATCAGATTTTTAAAAGCTTCAACAACTCCAGCACGAGCCCCACCTTACGAGCTTCGCGCTTGCCGTTTGTTCACCAGCTCATAGTCCCTGGCAAGCAGCTAGCCAGTCAGTAGGTCGTGCTTATGGTCACGATTGCGATAGTAGTACCAACATTTGGAATGTGTATTCACGCTAGATCAAAGCAAAGAAATCACTCAAAATAGCGGAACTTAAATGTTATTTTTAGTTCATGCGGTATAATTAGCTTATAAAGCATAAACGATTCTTTCAACTATTCTATGTTTCTCCCGCTGATCGTTTTCGAAAACCCTGCCAGTGTGTTTCGGTCTCAAATGAAATATCCTCTAGTGTTATATCGTGCAATTCCTGTAAGAGTCAGACACCTGTTTCATTTCTTTAAGTATTCTTTTACCTTGGCTCAAGCTGGTTCTATTGGATTGAGATCACACGTGTGTGTGGGGGCAAACAAAAGAAAGTGCGTTCTAATGAGACATAGAATGCTTTCGCTTTAGAAATCTCTTTAAGTTTGTTTGTTTCAATCATTCTATAAATATCTGTTTTACACATAGAACTGTCACTGTGAACCCCTTTCTTCTGTAACACAATATCATAAGAGATTTCACAGCACTCCTAGGTGGAGGATTATCTACTTCTACACTAATTTTTCTCTACTTTCGAGATAAAGGCCATGAGCTGGTGAACAGACAATAATTTAAGGGCTTCAGTGCTACTAATAGAAGGCTTCTGCATCTTTGTTTCTGGATACTTTTGCTATAGTCTTGTAAATGCTGTTTTTGAATTGAGTGTGATAATTTCTCTTTAACGTTAATTGGGTAATGTGTCCTCCACACACATTCGTGCCTATAAATAAACTAGTCCCTGAATTAAAATACAAGACAATTGGGTATGAATTAATATCCCACTATAATGTTTCAGTGGAAGAAAGCACCTACACAGTTTTGGCCACAGATTATACCAACTACGCTGTGATCGACATGTGCTGGAAATTTAACGCTAACCATCACAAGGGTAAGTAAACTTTTGGTTTATCCAAAAATTTGATGCCGATATTTCACTCTAAGTAGGTATAGATTATGGTCAACAGGTTACGAATAAAATCTTTATTTATTGTGATGACATTACATGCTGTTTATCTCCTATTTTCATGCGATTCGTATGTTAATTTAGCCACTCAAATCATGCAAGAAGCAGCTTCCATTTTGAATCACCTGACTAGTTGTTTACAATTTAGCTAGGTTATGGGACTCAGTCTCAGTCTCTTGGGGACGATAGAACCACTGCTGCTTCCATTTGGAATCACCTGACTAGTTGTAAAAAGGGCCAATGACGTTGCCAGTGCTACAGTTACAATTCTGGGGGGAAAAAGCTGGCTTTCGTGTACCCTGAAGTTGAATATGTTCTTAGGAGTGATAATTGCATTGCTTAAAATAGAAATTCCTTCATTTCTTTTGCTGTAGCTTCCTTTCTTGAAGAAAATTAACAAATTAGAAACTTTACAGTGGAGTACTGAGCACATTCAAGAAGTTGACAACATACATACATACAAACATAGAAGTCAAACTTTCAGTCTTCGCTTTGTTTAAACAGAATACCTGTGACTTGCAACAGCCGGTCTCCTCATGAGGCAGTTTAAATGACAGCATCTGATTTCCATGTCACTTAGAGCAGTAAAGTGTCATTAATGCAGTGTTGCGCTTGAAATTTGAAAGAAATGACCTTCTCAGCGTTTAATTTAAGAGGAGTCACGAACATCATGAATTAAAAAATAAACATTTAAGAAACCAAGAACATCAGATCTGACTACCAAACACATTTTCGTCTCTGGGGATAAAATTGTCAAAAGAAGAACTTGTAATGGAATGGATGCCCAGTGCTGATGCATAGTTCAAGTCAATTTTAACTCACATTAATATGTAGCTTTCCAGAGCTGCTTGGAGCCAGAAATATAATTGTTTATACATCATAATAAATGTCTCCCTTTTGTAACATTGTAATAAATGGACAGTAGAAGAGGTATAAAAATAAAGAATGTGATATGAGTGCAGATGATGAAAGATGGTTGAACATTTTGCAGATTACGTCTCAGTGATGGGTAGAAGCAGCAGTCTGTCGCCTGAAGCACTAGCTGAGGTAGATGCCGTGTTGCAGAGATTCCACGTGGACCGTGAACACATGTTCCACTACTCACACGAGGGCTGTGCACATGACCACCACCACTAGTGGTTTATTCCCTTCATACTGTCTCATACTCAACTCTGTATTTCGCTCATCACATGATCTTAATGCAATAAACTTGTAATCCAGAACTTTAATGCATAACTGTTTTAAATATATCAACTCGCACCCTTAGATACTACCTCTTCCTTTTCTCCTGGACAACCACATCACAAAATAAAAAACATACGAGAGTGGCATTGAAAAGCTTTAGAATGCCATGTTCCTAAAAACAAGTTAAATTTGTTTATATTTCACTCCTACTTATGATTGGTACAGCGAATTCAGAAAGGGATTGAGGTTTTCTTAGCGATGAATTTTCATAAAACGACTCTCTAGACCTGCTGTTACTGATGACAATATTGTGACAAATATGACGGAAAAGTCCGGTTACTTTTTCGTCACTTTATCTATCTTGTAAACCTGAAACACAAAATACACTTCTATTTAATCTGCAACACAATTTACAGTTCTTTGTGCTCTTACAACAAACAGCTGACTTTTACGACCATACTCACTAAAACTGCTTTTCACAACAATAACTACGACGCGACGTATCAATATCCCAAAAGCCCACCTCGGTAGCGTAATGGTTAGCGTGTCTGCCTCACGTTCAAGAGGTCGCGAGTTCGAATCTCGCTTAGGGTAAGTTATCGGGGTAAGGTTTTTTTCCGAGGTTTTCCCTACCCTGAGAAGACGAATGTCGGGTAAGTTAAAGCTCCATGGACCTCGGGCTCATTTGAGCATCATTAGCCCATTTCATTTTATTCATTCGTCCGATATGACACAATGTTAATTAAAAAAAAAATCCCAAAAAGGAAAAGTCTGTTAGAAACCAAAGTTGGTATTTAAGTTTAACATTTTTCAAGCATGTCGAAGATTTTGAAGAAAATACCTCCTCCCTAAACTACTCTTTACATAGAAACGTTTTCGAAAATTTTGATTTTTTTTTCGAAAATGGCTCTAACGAGTGCCATAAGTTTTCAGATATTTTCATGACAAATGAGATTTATTTTGAATTTTATGGCTATAGCCCACGTAGTCCTGTTTTCTCTGGATGACTTTTGCATAACTCGTAAACATTTAGAGATAGACCAAATCTTACCATACAAAAAAATGTAGATCTTGCTAAAACACAATTTATTCCTAGATACTTTTTTTGTAAGGTGAACCATTTCGGAGATATTCCTTGTTATTTTTGTCAGTTTCGGGAAACTTAAAACTTTCATGAAATGGAACATCGTTAATTTTTTTATATGTTAAGTGTGCAAAGGAAACGGAATTTCAAAGCTTTAAAACATTTGACTATCGCTCAAAGCCTACTGTTTTATAATATTTCCCTTGTACCTACAAGGAAATAAACAATAAAATAATTTGTACAAATGCTTATCTCAACTAACACGAAGAAGATAGAGGTATA